>CM022676.1:14914824-14987324 GCA_012295275.1 Chrysomallon squamiferum
GAAGAACAATAACAACAACAATAACAATAATGAGAACAAGAATAATAATAATAATAATAATAATAATAATTCTTGCTATTATTATTATTATATTATTATTATATTTCCTAATTTCGTGTCTCAATTAAATAAACAAGCAGATAAACATCGTTTCCTCTAATATGGATAATTCATACGGAAAGTGAGAATGATTTATGACGTAATAATTTTCTCTTGACGTCACTCGGATACTTTTTAAAGTAGCCTTCAAATGTCTTTTGAACTGGTAAGTGTTTTATTATTTTTTTTATTTTATTATTTAAAGCTGGAAATAAAAAATGAAAATACACAAATAAACAAACAAACAAATAAATAAATAAATACGAACTTAGGCTGAGACGCTAGTGAACAATAGTGTGTCAGGAAAGCTGCGATCTAATATCGTTATCTTAAAAATTTCTATGCATTTATTATTTTTACTTATAATAAGAATCAATGTGTAAATACATTAAGGGCTGTCTTTATCAAACAAGCCTAACTTATAATAAAGCAGAAAACCAAGTTACTGAAAACTGTTTACTTTTTATAACTGTTAATTTACAGGTCGCGGTGATTTTGTAGAAACATATACACAGTAAGTATATTTTATACAACAATTAATTTATACAACAATATATAGTACAACAATTAATTTAATTAACTGTTTTATTTCTCATTTCACCACTCTCAACATTAGTAAACTAATGTTTATTCATTTCGTTGTCGCCTAGGTATCAAAACAAAATAATTCTTATAATAACAGCAAATTATTACCTAGAGTTCAAAAGGGAAACCGTTTTAAAAACAGTACTGTAAGATCTAACCGAGCAAAATACTAAAACATTTAACGATAAACAACATGTCTTAAAGCAAACATGATATTGAAAAACGTTGTTTTCGAAAATGAATAACAAATTTGTCCGCCATTTTACTGTAAAACGAAACATGATAAATTCTGTATACAGACATTATCAACAATGTTGCAACACCCCTGATATGGAACTTACCCATCTGAACTATTATTATTATTATTATTATTATTATTTTCATCATCGTTGTCCTTCGTCGTCATCATCATTGTTGTTGTCGCTGTTGTTGTTGTTGTTATAAATTGATAATACCAATAGAAATATCTATGTATTTCTTATTTTACTTTTAGTATTAAGTTACTATTGTTATATTTTATTAAGCTATTATTGTATACATAGACAAACGTACATATTATATACAGTCATGTAAGAACACAGATATACTATTGCATTTTATGTTGTACATATTCATGTTTTTGATCTTTCCAGGACCTGTTTTACAACAATGTCATTTATAATATACTTTACTATAACGTTCAGCATTGTAACGCGTTGCGGTAAGTACATATTATATATCAGTATAAGTATATAGAGACTGATCTGTGATAAATGAACGCAGCAGTGTATTTAGAAATGATCATGTTCATGAGTTTCTATCTTGAACGTGAAATTTTCAGACTTCGCTGACGAGATTCGAAACTACAACATGTGATGACCCGATTCCTCAACACAAGTTATAATATCGTTCAATCAAAATGTTTATCTTTTTTCTTTTGCAGAGGTGTGTCAGAGAGAAAGAGAGAGAGAGAGAGAGAGAGAGAGAGAGAGAGAGAGAGAGAGAGAGAGAGAGAGAGACCGTAATACCAATGCCATATTAAATATATCAATTCACAAGACAGGAGTTTTGTTATATTTCTATTCGTTGGTTTCAGTTTGCAAGAACTGGGCGTTGGGTAAACCTGCTACACAGTCTTCCACTTACAAAGAAGGCTACGCGTACTGGGCAGTGGATGGCGTTAACTCAACCGATTACAATTCTGAATATCGCTGCACGCAGACTATAGACCACGACTGGTGGCCGTGGTGGCGTGTTGATTTACAGGAATCTGTCTTGGTGACAGCAGTGGGGATTCTGAACCGTGGAGACTGCTGTGGTAAGTAATGCACGACACGATGAGATGATGCATTAGTGAAACACGCTCACATTTTTGACTTTATCATTGGTCCACACATGACGTATTTGTTTAGCAGTGACAGCAATTAACATACTATTATGATAATTTATCCAGTACTTACAATTTCTAGAAACATTTTCATGTTTCCTTTCCTTTGTAAGTTTTCTTGCTATTATTATTGTTATTATAATTTTCATCATTTATATATATATATATATTTGTTGATTTATTTACTGATTTATTTTTTCTAGGTGAAAGACTTCGTCGTTTTAGTATTCTGATAGAGACAAAAGTAAATGATATTTTCCGAAGAAAGTGCCTGAGTCGCCACAAACCACTTCCTGAAGGAGTTTATACTTTGCTGACGTGCAAGACAGGTTACAAAGGTAGATACGTGAAAATTTTGAAGCACATAGAATATCTGAGTTTGTGTGAAGTGTCGGTGATGGGATACAAATCGGGTAAGTTGAATACACGAATTCTGGTTAGTGTTTCAAAAACTGATTTTCATTATCTTCTTTTCTGTCATTGTTATCTGTCTGTTACCATCATTATCGTCATCATCATCATCATCATCATTATACCTGTCCTCATTATTTTCTGCTACTATACTGTTAGTAGCATTTATTATCATAGCTGAGGAAAGTTTTGCCAACTTTGTCCAGTGGTGTAAGATTGCCAATCTCTTACCACAAGACATCATATTGAAGCTGCTGGTCATTCATGAGAAAGTTGATACTTCACGAGGCTCAATCTGTAAACTTGGACCGTGTACAATTGGTAAATCGTATTGGTTCACTGAACCATTTAATTTATTGTCTGCTTCAGCTGATGGAAAATGCGGAAAGGATGACAGTTTTGCCTTTGAAACGTGTGCAGATAAAAGGATTATCTTAGTGGATGAATATAATATCTCTCGGAACACTGTTGAAAGGTATAAGAGTCTGTTGAGAGGAAATGATGTTGATCTTGATGTTAAAAGGAAATGATGTTGTCATCAAGAAAACTCCTCTGATTACGTGTTCCATCGAGAGCCATCTTTGATCTTAATCAAGATGATGTTGAAGCTATTGAGAATATATTCGAGATTAAAGGTGAAGTTGATCACATGAACGCTTTTCTTGCAGATGCTAAACAGCCAAATCCAAAGACGTGGTGTGTTCTTAAGAAAGATATATGATGAGCATTAGACTGATCTAACAGATCTTCAATTGGTTAACTACAAGATGACAATACCATTGTATTCGCATCCACAAACACCTCCTCAGAATCGCTAATCGGTTAACTTCCAGGTGGCTGTTATCCCTCTCTTTCTCCTTCGTCCGAATGAGATAATTTAGTCCTTTGTCTAGCTGATCTTCCTCTAGCAACTATGTTATGCTGCACGGGGTTAGTAGGACCAGTAATCTGATTAGATCTAGGATTAAATGAACAGAGGAGATAGATTCCCCAGCGAGTTCGTTCTCTACAAACATAATAGTCATATCACAAGGATTAGAAGGAACAGAAGCAAATGCAAACTTTTTATCTATAACTTTTTTAGTATAATATTTACGAAACATTTTTTCGTGTGAATCATTTATTTCAGTTTTATTATAAAAATGATTATGTAAATAATGATTAGTTGGATAATTCATTTCCAAATGTTTTTTAACTCAATTTACTATTTGATTTTGAAATTGTTCTATTCCTTCATCAGTTAATGCTGGTCGAATATTTTGTAATTCTTCATCTATTTCATGTTTTGTATAATAATTTTTTTACAATATAATCTATTGATGGTGGTACATTATCTATTTTGTAATCATTTATTCTAAACGGTTACCTTCTGTAAAACGTTCATGTATTTTATCAAGTAAATTTATTATATATTCTTTAATTTTTGGTATATTATATTTAATATGGAGGAAAAAGTCATTAACATTTAAAATGTAAACTGTAAAGTATCATCACGAATCTGATATTTTTTCTCTTTTTTCTTTCTCTCAGTTGATGGTGGATGGGGAACTTGGACGGTTTATAGAGAAGGAAAGTGTGATGTTTCGTGTGGAGCGGGGAAGAGAGTATTCGTGTACAAACGATACTGTAATCGGCCGAAGCCGCTTTATGGAGGAAAAACATGTCCAGGCACCGAAGGGATGATGAAAATTAAAACATGTGATGCAGCCATTTTGTGTCCTAGTACGTTAAGAGTATATCATTAGATTATCATTCTCAGGATAGCCTTTCTCTCCTTTCTAGTTCATTTCTGTCTTTGTTCTTTTTTTCGTCTTCTTCTTCGCATCTACTGCGCTTTCCGTTTTGTGTGTATACGGTTTCTGCATCCATGTTTGTATGTTTATATAAATGTATGTGTAAATATATATATATATATAATTTAAGTATGTGTAGTATTTCTGTAACAGGAACAATTTACTTTACAGTTGATGGAGCTTGGGGATCTTGGAAAACTGCACTAAACGGTTCATGTGATGTCACGTGCAAAACTGGTACGAAGAAAATGATGTATACAAGAAAGTGTGATAACCCTAAACCTGAGAATGGTGGAAGGACGTGTTCGGGTGACATTGTCAAATTTGAAACTCGGGAATGCGACACCGGCGTTGGATGTCCAGGTAAGTTCTAACGAACACGTGATTACCTGATAATCCTTTTGCTTTCACATTTTCTTCTCATCCTTACTTTCTGTGTTTTTTTTATTTTCTTATGTACTGTAATTTTTCCTACTATTGTCCTATCCTTTCATTCACTTATTCCCTGTTGTTGTTTTTTCTACTCTTTACTTCTGCACCTTTCTTCCTGTGTTTCTAACTCCTATCTCCTATCATTCTCCAGGTTGTCTCACGTATCATTTAATCCTCTTTCCTGTATGTTCTTCTGTTTATCTATTTCTCTTTTCCTCTATATCTCTAACATATTTTCCAAGTCATATCCCGTCCTTTCACTGTCTGGTTTCCTCGTTATTTCTGTTTTTCATTTTTTTTTTTTTTTTTCCATGTTTATGTAATGCATTAATCCTGCTTATTTTATATTTTTCCTTCCTTATCTCCAGGTTTTTCTTTGTTCCCATTATCCTTTGCCTATTTCATTCTTTCTTTCAACCATTTCCACCTATTTATCTCCTGTCTCCTCCTGATCCGCAGTCGCTTCTCTTCATTATCTCTTCTCTTTTTCTTTCTTTCTCTTTTTTTTTTTTTTTCACGTTATCTCCTCTGTTTCGTCCTCCTCATCTCCTCTAGCTCACGAGTTTTTTCCTCTTTATTTCCCTTTCTTCTGTCCTTTTAATTCTTATATTTTTTCCTCTCCTCTCCGTACCTTCTGTCATTTTTCTAACTTATCTTCTTGAATGTGTGTGAGTGTGTCGTTGTGTGTGTGTGTGTGTGTCGTTGCGTGTGTGTGACGTTGTGTGTGTCTTTTTTCTCTTTCCTGTACATTCCCTGTTTACAGCTCTCCTCTCTCCTACGTATCTCCTGACTCTTCCGTTCTTTATCTCTGTATCTCCTGTGATTTCTCCTCTTTTCCTCTTCTGTTTTTTCTCTTCGTCTGCTATGCTTTCTCTACTTTATCTTCTGCAGTTTTTCCTTCTTATTTCATGATTTGTTTCCTAATTACTCCCCTGTTTCCTACCATGTTCTGTGTTTCTTCCTCATCTCCTTTAAATTTTCATCCGTTTTTCCTCTTTTCTTGCTTGTCTCCTATCCTCACTCTTTCTGATGTCCTCACTTTCTTCCTATTTATCTCCTTTTTTCCTCTTCTGCCCTCCCTTTTTCTCATTTTCTTCTGTAATTCCTCCTCTTTTTCTGCTGTCTTTTCTCGTCCTTATCTCTCTTCGTTTTTCTACATTATCTCCAGTAATTACGTTTTCGTCTAGTTGATGGAGGATGGAATTCTTGGACATTATATTTTAATGAATCGTGCAGCTCAACGTGTATTGGTGGAATTGAGAAATATATACACAAACGTGCCTGTGTCAACCCAAAGCCACAACACGGTGGAAAACAGTGTCATGGCAACGATACCAGAACTGAAACTAACACATGCAACACTGGAGTCAAATGTCCTGGTACTGTCATTATAGTTAATATTATCATTATTGTGATGATGAACATAATCTCGTGTTCACCGACATTTCGCTATTATTACCCGGACTAAGAATATATCAGTAATCAAAGCGCTGAAAAAAACATAGATTTAGTTATCCATGAAAATATAAAAGCAAATAAAGTAACAGATCGAATATAATGTATAAAACAAAATGGAGAAACCATTTCTTTCTGTTTTCAACTACTTTCCAGTTGATGGTGGGTGGACCTCCTGGATGAAAAGTAAACAAGGTGTTTGCAGTGTATCCTGTGGTGGGTATGGGTGGATACAGTTGTGGCAGTCTCGAGATTGCACTAACCCGTCTCCAGTGTTTGGTGGAATTCTCTGTCAAGGCAGACCCAGGAGAACTGTCACAAAACCATGTTACAAGGACTGCCCAAGTATTATCATTATCATCATCTTCACATAATAATGTGTTATTGTATTGTTATTGTTTCGTCTGCCTCTGTGGATATTTTTCTTATGATTTTAGTCGTTATTTATTTATTTATTCATTCATTCATTCATTCATTTATTGATCTATTTATTTATTTATTCATTTATTTATCGATATATTTATTCATTTATTTGTTTGTTTGTTTGTTTTAGTTCAGGGAACGTGGTCAACGTGGAAAAACGAAAATACTGGTGTATGTGACGAGTTTTGTAAAAGACTCGTGCGTCTGTGCAGAGACTGCCTCAATCCTACAAACATCACTGACCTGGAAGTAGTCTGTCCTGGTGGAAACGTCACCAACGTCACACAGACGTGTAACTGGGGTTTGTGTGGTACGTACTGTTTACAATAATAACATCAGTGCAGACTATTTGACTATACCTTTTAACATTATTATCAATTGATCTTAATATTTTTTATTGTTATTATTATTGTTATTGTTATTACTACTACTACCAATACTACTGTTATTATTATCATTAATATTAGTAGTAGTAATAGTAGTAGAAGTAGCAGTAGGAGTAGTGGTAGTAGTAGTACCAGTACTTGAATTACATTGATTGTGGTTTCTCTATTATACATGAGAAGTAAATTCGGACTGCTATCACACATCAGAAATAAAAGTATATTATGAAGTCATGATTCTACAAATTAACAAAACGAAAACAGTTACACTTTTCTATTTCAGCTCTGCTGCTTGGTCAGGCAGGTTTGGATCAGGAAACTACAGCAATTGTGTCAGTGCTGGCCGTTCTCATTGTTGTCATTCCTCTAGTCTACATAATTTGCTGTGTGAGGTGATCTATCTTGTTAACTCTCTCTCTCTCTCTCTCTCTCTCTCTCTCTCTCTCTCTCTCTCTCTCTCTCTCTCTCTCAAGTGAAGAACATTAACGTGCTAATTAGAGGAAGTTTTTGTGTATCACGTGTACGACAGGCACGTTCTCTGTGTCTCTGTATGTCTCTATATATTTCCCTCGTTCACTTTCTCTACATCACTTTTTTATATTAATCTCTATTACTATTGTTATTATTATTATTATTATGATTACTATTGTTATTATTATTATTATTATGATTATTATTATTATTATTATTATTATTATTTTATTATTTAATTATGTGCTACTATTTTATAATACATTTTGTGAGTTTTTATTTATTTATTTGTTTGTTTGTTTATTTGTGAAATAAGGAAAGTAAGGTCACCGAAAACTAAGATGAGTCAGAATAAGAAGAAACGACTGAGTAAAGTTTTCGTTACAGAAAAGAATCCTGAACAAGACTCTAAAGATAAAATAATTAATAAGAGTGCTTCCCTGAATGAAGAACTAGAGGTTACATTCATACCAACTGATAACCCTGCATTCTCTGAACAAGACATTTAAACAGTTCATATGAAGAGAAAGGACTCAGACAATATTTGATATTCACTTACATCAGAATTAAGTCCACGAATAAGTCCACTTTATCATTATATACACACGCTACATATACTTTTATTATATCTTCTATGATGCGATGGTATAAACTTACCAGACATATGTAGTTTTAACGTGACTTCCATGATTAGTTACGTGAATGTAGATGACTTACATATATTTTGATGTGACTTGGATGAGGAATTCATACTACAGAACGTGCTTTACATATACTTTTAATATGACTTCTCTGAAAAGGTAATACAAATGCACGTGACTTTCACATAATTGTTACATGAATTCTATGAAAATCTGATATAAACGCACGTGTTTTAAATACGTTTATCTTCGGTGAGCGGTAAATACAGACCTACGTGACCTACACATATTTCAACGTGTTTTCTATGAGAAGACAAGTGCGCACACACACACGCACACGCACACATATATGTAATTATATATACGCGTTACATGAAATCTACATGACTGACGTAGGATTTTACATTAATTACATTACATGTTAACACAAACGTAGGTGACTTAAACTACTTATAACGTAAATTTAATAGAATGTTTGTTCAAATTTGCATGACATACATATATTTTTCAATATCATTACTATGAAAGATGAATGTAAATATACCTGATTTAGATACACATTAATATTATATTTATCTCAAGTTAACACGATTTGTGTAAATTACATACATTTTTAAAATTACTTCTGTCAAAAAAAAAAAAAAAAAAAAAAGTGTAACCTGAAATTATGTTTTACATTTCCTTGTCCAAAACAAAAGTGTATGTTATCAAAGTAGAACAAAGTGAATGTCATCTGCATGCATGGTGTAATAACCTGTAAAGTGGATCATGTAAATTATGTTAATTATTATGCAAGTATGAACAGTGTACAGTCATTCAGAGATTCAAGCCATGGATGTCTTTAAAGTTGTAAGTCCACAAACAACTTCTGGCTGTAGGTTTAGTCTGCGCAAGGATTGTGCCCGGATGAACAAAGGAAATTTTGCTTAACCAGTGTTCAAACTTCAGTTAGTGAAAAACATCTAAATGCTCCATTTTATGCATACTTATAAATCCAGTTACCGCCACCATCAGAATCATGCTTATTATTTTGGTAACTATCGATGAAACTAAGTCCATAATAAAATCTTTCTATCAGCTGGCCGCACTAAGTGGTAGTTTGTCAATTTATTTGCCACGACTCTCTTTTCTGGTTCATCCCGATTCAGCAGGACTGCTTGTGTCTGGACTGGAGATGTTGTCTGGATCCAGATGACCAAGCGTAACTGGTTGCACACTTTGCATATTCTATGAGGGCTGCCTGTGTTGGCAGAATTTAGATGTACGGCCTCTGCTTGCAGGCAAAGAGGTCTGGTCTTGCTTCGTCCACACCAGTAGATTTGTCATACGTGAGTTCAACGAATCCCTCCTGCTTCTCCAGGTCAACATTACTAATCGGTGTCGGATGCTTGCTGAGATTGGTAGTTGTTTCGGAAAGATCATGAAAGACGTTCCAACTCTGAGATATATCACATCCAGTGAATCCATGGAAGTGCGGGATCCCTGTAGCCTTGTCGGGCCCAATTGGTGAAACTACTTTGTGGACTGGAATTCATCGTGCCAGTTCTTGGCCAAAGGCAGTCCTCGTGTTCTGAAGAACCAGTTCCTATCAGGATGGCAGTACAGATATTGCTATGACTACAACACACGCGTCATTAATTTTAATTACAATGGACTTGCATCCCTGGCACGTACAACTATTCGTATTCTTCATGACAACATCGACACACAGCATCCAGAGACGTTCTTGCGTTGCTCTCGGCATTTTTTCTTATGTGATAATCACTGTAATATGTGCTATTCCTCTGTGTCCATTTTTCGATTTTGCCACGGACATCAGAATTGACTTTTCATACACCACGTCCACCACCTCGTACTTGGTACCATAGCATTCCACATTTTGGAATTCTACATTTGGACTTTCAAATGGCCAATGAGGAAGATTTGATTAGAAATCCGAGAAGAACAAATATTTTAAATATGTTGTTTGTATCATCTGTTGCACCATTCGTCTCAAAATTTGTTGTTATCAACCCCACTATTTGTTTGTATGCATAAAATAAATGGTATATATGTTAAAATTATGATTTCGTTAATATATTTCTTTAAGAATGGTAAAGAGTCTGTGTGTTCGTTTGTGTGTGTGTGTGTGTATTCACTATCCGAGATTTTATGTTTCTACGAAAAGAAAAAGTTAAATAATTAATATAAAATTTTAACGAAAAACACATACAATCATATGCATCATAACATTTTTGCAATTGTTAAAGTATGTAATATTTAGATTACAGTAAATCATTCCCGTCAATCAAGAAAGATAATTGAAATAAATGAATAAATAAATAAATAAATAATAGGAGAAAAGACCATAATAATAATAAGAAGAAGATGAAGAAGGAGAACGACAAAAACAACATCAAAATATCAATAATGACGATCAATCGAGTCAGAGAGGTAAAGTCAATTTTTTAAAGTTTGTTCAAGGATAAGTTGATGCTACCTTCATTTCGCAAACAAGATTACGGTGTTAGGGACCAATAATTTCAAGAGATTATGACTTGAAATTTTAAAACTTATTTATACCTTTCTCTTCTTTTTCTTTTTCCTTGTCTTTTTTCTTTTTATAATAATAATAACAATAATAATAATAATAATAATAATAATAATAATAATAATTGTTGGTAGAATTATTATCATCATTACTATTATTATTATATTCCCTAATTTCCCCACTCTCTCTCATCTCTCTCTCTCTCTCTCTCTCTCTCTCTCTCTCTCTCTCTCTCTCTCTCTCTCTCTCTCTCTCTCTCTCTCTCTCTCTCTCTCTCTCTCTCTCTCTCTTACAGAGGTCCTTTCATTCTACATTTCAATTAAGTACTTTCTTCAAATTATACCGAAGATGCTGCCTGGATAGTGTTCATCACAACAGCAAATAAACAAACAAACATAATTATACTGTATCTTTTCCTCTAATCTAATTCATATTGGAAGTGAGAATCATTTATGACGTAATCATTTTCTCTTGACGTCACTCCGATACTTTTTAAAGTAGCCTTCAAAAGTCTTTTGAACTGGTAAGCGTTTTATTATTTATTTATTTATTTATTTAATTAAAGCTGGAAATACAAAATGTAAATACAAAAATACACAAACAAACAAAAAAATAAATAAATAATAACTTAGGGTGAGATACCCGTGAACAATAGTGTGTCAGGAAAGCTGGATCTAATATAGTCATCTTAAAAATTTCTATGCACTTATTATTTTTCCTTCTATAAGAATCAGTGTGTAAATATATTAGCCGCTGTCTTTATCAAACAAGCCTAACTTATAATAAAGCAGAAAACCAAATTACTGAAAACTGTTTACACTTTTATAACGTTTGATTTATAATATCACATTTACAGGTCGCGGTGATTTTGTAGAAACATATACCCAGTAAGTATATTTTACCTATATAGTACAACAATTAATTTAATTAACTATTTTATTTCTCATTTCACCACTCTCAATATTAGTAAACTGATGTTTATTCATTTCGTTGTCGCCTAGGTATCAAAACAAAATATTTCTAACATTAACAGCAAATTATTACCTAAAGTTCAAAATAGAAACCGTTGTAAGATCTAACCGAGCAAAATACTAAAACATGTAACGATAAACAACATGTCTTAAAGCAAACATGATATTGACAAACGTTGTTTTTGAAAATGAATAACGAATTTGTCTGCCATTTTGCTGTAAAACGAAACATGATAAATTCTGTATACAGACATTATCAACAATAGGGCAACACCCCTGATATTTGTTTCGTTTATTTATGAAATTGGATCCAAACATAATGTTTAACAACGAACTTACCCATCTGAACTATTATTATTATTATTATTACTATTATTATTATTATTATAACTATTCTTATTATTATTATTATTACTATCATTATTATTATTATTTTCGTCGTCGTTCTTCGTCGTCATCATTATTATTGTTGTTGTTGTTGTTTTTATCTTATCTTTAGTATGAACTTACCATTGTTTTGTTTTACTACGCTATTGTTGTATACATACACACACTTACATCTATACAGACATGTTTGAACAAAGAGGGATCATTGCATTTTACGTCGTACATATTTATGTTATTTATCTTTCTAGGTCCTGTTTTACTACCATGTCATTTATAATATACTTCACTATAACGTTCAGCATTGTAACGCGTTGCGGTAAGTACATATTATATATCAGTATAAGTATATAGAGACTGATGTGTGATAAATGAACGCAGCAGTGTATTTAGAACGGATCATATTCCCAGATATAATCAGAAATTTTCATACGTCGATGAGGAGATTCGATGACACGATTCCTCAAGACGTGATATCGTTTATTTTGATGATTGCAGACATGAGAGAGAGAGAGAGAGAGAGAGAGAGAGAGAGAGAGAGAGAGAGAGAGAGAGAGAGAGAGAGAGAGAGAGAGAGAGAGAGAGAGAGAGAGAGAGAGAGAGAGAGAGAGAAGAGAGAGGGAACAGGAGTTTTGTTATATTTCTATTCGTTGGTTTCAGTTTGCAAGAACTGGGCGTTGGGTAAACCTGCTACACAGTCTTCCACTTACAAAGAAGGCTACGCGTACTGGGCAGTGGATGGCGTTAACTCAACCGATTACAATTCTGAATATCGCTGCACGCAGACTATAGACCACGACTGGTGGCCGTGGTGGCGTGTTGATTTACAGGAATCTGTCTTGGTGACAGCAGTGGGGATTCTGAACCGTGGAGACTGTTGTGGTAAGTAATGTACGACACGATGAGATGATGCATTAGTGCAACACGCTCACATTTTTACATTTATCATTGATCCACACATGACGTATTTGTTTAGCAGTGACAGCAATTAACATACTATTATGATATTTTATCCAGTAGTTACAATTTCTGGAAACAGTTTCATGTTTCCTTTCCTTTCTAAGTTTTCTTTTATTTTTATTGTTATTATAATTTTCATCATTTATATAAATATATTTGTTTATTTATTTACTCATTTATTTTTCTAGGTGAAAGACTTCGTGGGTTTAGTATTCTGATAGAGACAAAAGTAAATGATATTTTCAGAAGAATGTGCCTCAGTCGCCACAAACCACTTCCTGAAGGAGTTTACACTTTGCTGACGTGCAAGACACGTTACAAAGGTAGATACGTGAAAATTTTGAAGCACAAAGAATATCTGAGTTTGTGTGAAGTGGCGGTGATGGGATACAAATCGGGTAAGTTGAATACACTGAATGTGTGATTAGTGTTTCAAAAACTGATTTTCATTATCTTCTTTTCTGTCATTGTTATCTGTCTGTTACCATCATTATCGTCATGATCATCATCATAACTGTCATCATTATCCTTTGATACTATACCGTTACTACCACATAGTATGATAGCTGTCAGTGTGTCCAAATGAATGAAAAAGTCATTAAGATTCAATAATTCAAGCTGTAATATACCATTGCTAATCTGACTATTTTTCTCTTTTGTTTTCTCTCTTTCAGTTGATGGTGGCTGGGGAAGTTGGACGATGTATGCAGAAGGAAAGTGTGATGTTTCGTGTGGAGGGGGTAGGATTGGACTCGTGTACAAACGACAGTGTAATCGTCCGAAGCCGCTTTATGGAGGAGAGACTTGTCCAGGCACCGAAAGGGTCGTCACATTTAAAACATGTGGTGCAGCCATTTTGTGTCCTAGTACGTTAAGAGTATATCATTAGATTATCATTCTCAGGATAGCCCTTCTCTCCTTTCTAATCCATTTCTGTCTTTGTTCTTCTTTTTCGTCTTCTTCCTCGCATCTACTGCGCTTTCCGTTTTGTGTGTATACTGTTTGTGCATCCGTGTTTGTATGTTTATAAGTATGTATGTGTGTGTATATATATATACATAATTTAAGTATGTGTAGTATTTCTGTAACAGGAACAATTTACTTTACAGTTGATGGAGGTTGGGGATCTTGGAAAACTGCACTAAACGGTTCATGTGATGTCACGTGCAAAACTGGTACGAAGAAAATGATGTATACAAGAAAGTGTGATAACCCTAAACCTGAGAATGGTGGAAGGACGTGTTCGGGTGACATTGTCAAATTTGAAACTCGCGAATGCGACACCGGCATTGGATGTCCAGGTAAGTTCTAACGAGCACGTGATTACCTGATAATCCTTTTGTTTTCACATTTTCATCTCATCCTTAGCTCCTGTTTTTTTTTTTTTTATCTACTATAATTTTTGCTTCTACTGTCCTATCCTTTCATTCACTTATTCCCTGTTGTTGCTTTTTCTACTCTTTACTTCTGCACTTTCTTCCTGTGTTTCTAACTCCTATCTCCTATCATTCTCCAGCTTGTCTCACGTATCATTTAATCCTCTTTCCTGTATGTTCTTCTGTTTATCTATTTCTCTTTTCCTCTATATCTCTAACACATTTTCCACGTCGTATCCCGTCCTTCCAATGCCTGGTCTCCTCATCATTTTTATTCTTGTTTTTTTTTTTTTCACGTGTACATTCCCTGTTTAAAGCCTTGCTTTTTCTCCAACGTATCTCCTGCCTCTTCCCTTCCTTATCTCCTATATCTCCTGTATTTTCTCTTCTTTTCCTCTTCTGTTTTTTCTCTTCGTCTGCTAACCTTTCTCTACCTTGTCTCCTGCAGTTTTTTCTCCTTATTTCCTGGTTTGTTTCCTAATTACTCCCCTGTTTCGTTCCATATCAAGTGTTTCCCTCTTCATCTGCTTTAAATTTTCATCCGTTTCTCCTCTTTCCTTGCTTTTCTCCTATCCTGACTCTTCCTGACGTCCTCACTTTCTTCCTACTTATCTCCTTTTTCCCTCTTCTTTCCTCCCTTTTTCTCATTTTCTTCTGTAATTTTTCCTCTTTTTCTGCTGTCTTTTCTCTTCCTTACCTCTCTTCCTTTTTCTACATTATCTCTAGTAATTTTTCTTCTACAACAGAATTAGTAGTGCCAGACATACGAGCAGTAGTAGTGATTATTTTAGCAGCAGCAGCAGTAGTAGTAGTAGTAGTAGCTGCTGTTACGGTAGTACCAGTACTTCAAGTGATAAGTGAAAGTACTAATATTCACTGTAATAAAAATATTAATTGTACAAGTAACAGCAGTTCTTATTCTTATAGTAAGAATAGAACAACAGTTGTCATTGTGGTATCAGTAGATTACAGTAGTCAGAAATATTATGTTATTGTTATTATTATTGTTATTATTACTCACTTATTTATTTATTATTATTATTTTTTTATACATTTTACTTTTTTTATATTTTCGTCTAGTGGATGGAGGATGGAACTCATGGACATTATATTATAATGAATCGTGCAGCTCAACGTGTATTGGTGGAATTGAGAAATATATACACAAACGTGCCTGTGTCAACCCAAAGCCACAACACGGTGGAAAACAGTGTCATGGCAACGATACCCGAATTGAAATTAACACATGCAACTTTGGAGTCAAATGTCCTGGTACTGTCATTATAGTTAATATTATCATTATTGTGATGATGAACATAATCTCGTGTTCACCGACATCGCTATTATTATCCTGACTAAGAATATATCAGTAATCAAACGCTGAAAAAACATAGATTTAGTTAGCCATGAAAATATAAAAGCAAATAAACAAACAGATCGAATATAATGTATACAACAAAATGGAGAAACCACTTCTTTCTGTTTTCAACTACTTTCCAGTTGATGGTGGGTGGACCTCCTGGATGAAAAGTGAACAAGGTGTTTGCAGTGTATCCTGTGGTGGGTATGGGTGGATACAGTTGTGGCAGTCTCGAGATTGCACTAACCCGTCTCCAGTGTTTGGTGGAATTCTCTGTCAAGGCAGACCCAGGAGAACTGTCACAAAACGATGTTACAAGGACTGCCCAAGTATTATCATCATCTTCGCATAATAATTTGTTATTGTATTGTTATTGTTTCGTCTGCCTCTGTGGATATTTTTCTTATCATTTTATACGTCATTTATTTATTTATTCATTCATTCATTCATTCATTTATTGATCTATTTATTTATTTATTCATTTATTTATCGATATATTTATTCATTTATTTGTTTGTTTGTTTGTTTTAGTTCAGGGAACGTGGTCAACATGGAAAAACAAAGATACTGGTTTATGTGACGAGTTTTGTAAAAGAGTCGTGCGTCTGTGCAGAGACTGCCTCAATCCTACAAACATCACTGACCTGGAAGTAGTCTGTCCTGGTGGAAACGTCACCAGCGTCACAGAGACGTGTAACTGGGGTTTGTGTGGTACGTATGGTTTATCATAATAACATCACTGTAGATTATTTTACTATACCTGTTATCATTATTATCAATTTATCATAATATTTTGTACTGTTATTATTATTGTTATTCTTATTACTACTACTACCAATACTACTGTTATTATTATCATTAATATTAGTAGTAGTAATAGTAGTAGAAGTAGTAGTAGGAGTAGTGGTAGTAGTAGTACCAGTACTCGAACTACATTGATTGTGGTTTCTCTGTTATACATGAGAAGTAAATTCGGACTGCTATCACACATCACAAATAAAAGTATATTATGAAGTCATGATTCTACAAATTAACAAAACGAAAACAGTTACACTTTTCTATTTCAGCTCTGCTGCTTGGTCAGGCAGGTTTGGATCAGGAAACCACAGCAATTGTGTCAGTGCTGGCCGTTCTCATTGTTGTCATTCCTCTAGTCTACATAATCTGCTGTGTGAGGTGATCTATCTTGTTAACTCTCTCTCTCTCTCTCTCTCTCTCTCTCTCTCTCTCTCTCTCTCTCTCTCTCTCTCTCTCTCTCTCTCTCTCTCTCTCTCTCTCTCTCTCTCTCTCTCTCTCGAGTGAAGAACATTAACGTGCTAATTAGTGGAAGCTTTTGTGTATCACGTCTACGACATGCACGTTCTCTGTGTCTCTGTATGTCTCTATATATTTATCTCGTTCTCTTTCTCTACATCACTTTTTTATAAGAATCTCTATTACTATTGTTATTATTATTATTACGGTCATTATTATTATTATTATTATTATTTTATTATTTAATTATGTGTTACTATTTTATAATACATTTTGTGAGTTTTTATTTATTTATTTGTTTGTTTGTTTATTTGTGAAATAAGGAAAGTAAGGTCACCGAAAACTAAGATGAGTCAGAATAAGAAGAAACGACTGAGTAAAGTTTTCGTTACAGAAAAGAATCCTGAACAAGACTCTAAAGATAAAATAATTAATAAGAGTGCTTCCCCGAATGAAGAACTAGAGGTTACATTCAACCCAAATGATAACCCTGCATTCTCTGAACAAGACATTTAAACAGTTCATATGAAGAGAAAGGACTCAGATAATATTTGATGTTCACTTACATCAGAAATATGTCCACGAATATGTCCACTTTATCATTATATATGCTCTCTACATATTCTTTTATTAGAACTTCTGTGAAGCGGTAATATAAACTTACGAGATATATGTAGTTTTAACATGACTTCTATGAGGAGATAACATGAACGTAGGCGACTTACATATATTCTGTCGTGACCTGGATGAGGAGTTAATACAACAAAACGTGACTTTCACATAATTTTAATATGAATTCTATGAAAGGCTGATATAAACGGACTCGTCTTATATACGTTTTTCTTCGATGAGCGGTGAATACAGACCTACGTGACCTGCACATACTTTTACGTGTTTTCTATGAGACGACACACGCGCGCGCACACACACACAAAGACACATATATGTAATTATATATACGCGTTATATGAAATATAAATGACTGACATAGGCTTTTAAATTAATTACATGACATGTTAACACAAATGTACGTGCCTTAAGCTACGTATAACGTTAATTCCATGGAACGTTTGTTCAAACTTGAATGACATACATATATTTTTTTTAACATCAGTAGTATTAAAGATAAATGTAAATATACCTGATTGAGATACACTTTAATATTATTGTTGTCACAAGTTAGCACCATTTGTCTAAATTACATATATTTTAACATTATTTCTGTAAAATAAAAAAACAAAACAGAAAGTGAACGTAACTTGAAATTATGCTTATCAAAGTAGAACGAAGTGATTGTCATATGCATGCATGGTGTAATAATATGCAAAGTGGATCATGTAAATTATGTTAAATATTATGCAGGTATGAACAGTGGCAAATCAGAAATTCACAAATAAATTCTGGCTGTAGGTTTAGACTGCGCAAGGATTGTGCCAAGTTGCACACAATTAATTTGACTAAACCAGAGAGCAAACTTCAGTTAGTGAAAAAATTCTAATGCCCCATTTTATCCATTCTTACAAATCCAGTCACCGCCATCATCAGAAAAACGCTTATTATTTTGTTAAATATCGATGAAACTAAGTCCATAGTGAAACCTTTCTATCAGCTGGCTGCAATAAATGGTAGTTTGTCCAATATAATTTCCACGTCTCTCTTATCTGTTTCATCCCGATTCAGCAGGACTGCTTGTGTCTGGACTGGAGATGACCAAGCCTAACACACCGCACACTTTGCATGTTCTCTGAGAACTCTGTGTGTTGGCGGAATTAAAATGTACGGCCTGTGTTTGCAGGCAAAGAGGTCTGGTCTTGCTTTGCCCACACCAATAGATTTATCATACCTGAGTTCAACGAATCCACCCTCCTTCTCTGAGATACAGCATCATATTCAGGGAATGGATTAAAGTGCGGGATCCCTGTAGCTTTCTCGGGCGTGATTGTAGAAACCACTGGACTGGAATTCATCGCTCCAGTCTCCTTAGCCACAGGCAATCCATATGTTCTCAATGACTAGTTCCTATCAGGATGGCAGTCTAGATATTGCTCTGACTAGAACGCACGCGTCATTAACTTTAATTACAATGGACTTGCATCCCTGGCACGTACAACTATTCGTATTCTTCACGAGAACATCGAGACACAGCATCCAGAGACGTTCTTGTGTTGCTGACAACATTTGTTTCGTTTCCTGGTAATAACTGTGCTTGTCGTATGTGCTAGTCACGTTTGTCTTTCTTCGATTTTGGCTAGGATGTCAGAATCTCGTACATGGCACCATAGCATTCCACTTTTTGGAATGCTATAGTCGTAATCACTAACACTTGCATGGATTGGTCTTATTCCAGCTCTGTGTAACCTTCTGTTGTTAAATAGGAATCTGCATCTCTCTTGGTACCACCATGTTCTTATACAATAGACGCTTCCTGCTTCTGTCCCACACCTGGTTCGATCATTCAAACAGTGTCACAGATCTAGTGCAATCCATGTAATAAAAAACACGTTATCTCTGGCTCGGGTGGACCATGCTGACACGTCTTAGTAATTCGGTTGTGACTGTCAGGCTGATATTGGTTTATTAGGCAATATGTGGGACACTGGTAAGTTGTTGCAGTGTGATGCCAAAATTGATGCCAGCATAGAGCTTCTACTTAGCTGACAATGAATCCATGGTCAGTTTGACCTTCAAGAAATTCTTACTTGGCGATCGATTGGAAATATTATTTAAATAACTGGTAAGTGGACTGTATTCAGTTAGACACATCTGCTTCATTCAACTTCTCCTGTTTACCTCGAACATCTGGATGTAGATGTACACAATAATACAGACAGAGACATTTATGCAACTACAAACATTTCTAAGGAGAACCTGAACATTGCTAGGCGAACTTGGCGTCCCTCTTGAACAATTGTTGCCATTTTGGATTTTCAAATGGCCAATAAGGGAGATTTGGTTAGAAACCCCAGAAGAACCAATGTGCTAAATTTGATGTTTGTATTATCTGTTGCTGAATTCATCTAAACATTTGCTGTTATCAGCCCCATTGTTGATATATCTCCTAAGGAATGGTAAAGAGAGTGTGTGTGTGTGTGTGTGTGTGTGTGTGTGTGTGTGTGTGTGTGTGTGTGTGTGTGTGTGCTCATTATCCAGAATGTTATGATTTTACAAAAAAGATGAACTGAAGTAAGTAATATAAATTTTCAACGAAAAACACATCCAACAATAAACATCATAACACAATATTTAGATTACAGTAAATCATTCCCGTTTTCCTTCCTTTTTACACTATGTTTACTATTTGAAAGAAGAAAAAAAAAATAATAATAATAATACAACAAAATGAAATAAATAAATAAATAAATAATAGGAGAAAAGACTATAATAATAATAATAAGAAGATGAAGAAGGAGAACGACAAGAACAACATCAAAATGTCAATAATGACGATCAATCCAGTCAAAGAGGTAAAGTCAATTTTTTAAAGTTTGTTCAAGGATAAGTTTATCCTACATTCATTTCGCAAACAAGATTAAGGTGTTAGGGACCAATAATTTCAAGAGATTATGACTTGAAATTTTAAAACTTATTTATACCTTTCTCTTCTTTTTCTTTTTTCCTGTCTTTGTTTCTTTTTATAATAATAACAATAGTAATAATAATAATAATAATAATAATAATAATAATAATAATAATAATAATAATAAACAACAACAACAATAATAATAATAATAATAATTGTTATGGGTATTATTATTATTATTATTATTATTATTTTTCTAATTCCACCTTCCCTTTCTCTCTCCCTCTGTCTCTCTGACGCAGAGATTCTTTCACCGAAGATGCTGCCTGGATAGTCTTCATAAAAAACAGCAAATAAACAAACACATAAACATAGTCATTTTGTATCTTTTCCTCTAATCTAATTCATATTGGAAGTGAGAATCATTTATGACGTAATCATTTTCTCTTGACGTCACTCCGATACTTTTCAAAGTAGCCTTCAAATGTCTTTTGAACTGGTAAGTTTGTATTATTTATTTAATTTCTTATTTATTTATTTATTTAAAGCTGGAAATAAAAAGTATAAATATATAAATATACAAACAAACAAATAAATAAATAAATAAGAACTTAGGCTGAGACGCCCGTGAACAATAGTGTGTCAGGAAAGCTGCCATCTAATATCGTCATCTTAAAAATTTCTATGCATTTATTATTTTTACTTCAATAAGAATCAATGTGTAAATATATTAGGCGCTGTCTTTATCAAACAAGCCTAACTTATAATAAAGCAGAAAACCAAATTAGTGAAGACTATTTACATTTTCATAACCGTTAATTTATAATATCACATTTACAGCTTGCGGTGATTTTGTAGAAGCATATACACAGTAAGTATATTTTACCTATATAGTTCAACAATTAATTTAATTAACTGTTTTATTTCTCATTTCACCACTCTCAATATCAGTAAACTGATGTTTATTCATTTCGTTGTCGCCTAGGTATCAAAACAAAATAATTCTTATAATAACAGCAAATTATTACCTAGAGTTCAAAACGGAAACCGTTTGAAAACAGTACTGTAAGATCTAACCGATCTAAATCATGTAACGTTAAAAAGTATGTACTAAACCAAACATGGTGTTCACAAACGTTGTTTTTGAAAATGAAAAACACATAATGCAACTTTGAAAAACACGACTGTTTAAGGGAACAAAAAGACATAGACATGCCACGCCTTTTCGCCTGTTCGGACTGTTGTATGTTGCGCATTACGAAGCTGCTCGCCATTTTGCTGGACAATGAGAGATGATACATTCTGTATACAGACATTATCACCAATAGGGCAACACCCCTGATATTTCATTGGTTTCTTTACGAAACTGAATCCAAACATAAAGTTTAAGAACTCGAACTTACCCATCTGAACTATTATTATTATTATTCTTATTATTATTATTCTTATTATTATTCTTCTTATTATTATTCTTATTATTATTTTCGTCGTCGTCATCATCATTATTATTATTGTTGTTGTTCTTGTTATATTATTGCATTTTATGTCGTACAGGTTCATATTTTTTATCTTTCCAGGTCCTGTTTTTCTACCATGTTATTTATAATATACTTCACTATAACGTTTAGCATTGTAACGCGTTGCGGTAAGTACATATTATATATCAGTATAAGTATATAGAGACTGATGTGTGATAAATGAACGAAACAGTGTATTTAGAAATGATCATGTTCCCAGATATAGACAGAAATGTTCATACGTCGATGAGGAGATTCGATGACCCGATTCCTCAAGACGTGATATCGTTTATTTTTATGATTGCAGACATGAGAGAGAGAGAGAGAGAGAGAGAGAGAGAGAGAGAGAGAGAGAGAGAGAGAGAGAGAGAGAGAGAGAGAGAGAGAGAGAGAGAGAGAGAGAGAGAGAGAGAGAGAGAGAGAGAGAGAGAGAGAGAGAGAGAGAGAGAGAGAGAGAGAGAGAGAGAGAGAGAGAGAGAGAGAGAGAGAGAGAGAGAGAGAGAGAGAGAGAGAGAGAGAGAGAGAGACCGTAATACCAATGCCATACTAAATATATTAATTCACAAGACAGGAGTTTTGTTATATTTCTATTTGTTGGTTTCAGTTTGCAAGAACTGGGCGTTGGGTAAACCTGCTACACAGTCTTCCACTTACAAACAAGGCTACGCGTACTGGGCAGTGGATGGCGTTAACTCAACCGATTACAATTCTGAATTTCGCTGCACGCAGACTATAGACCACGACTGGTGGCCGTGGTGGCGTGTTGATTTACAGGAATCTGTCTTGGTGACAGCAGTGGGCATTCTGAACCGTGGAGACTGCTGTGGTAAGTAATGTACGACACGATGAGATGATGCATTAGTGAAACACGCTCACATTTTTACATTTATCATTGATCCACACATGACGCATTTGTTTAGCAGTGACAGCAATTAACATACTATTATTATAATAATTTATCCAGTACCTACAATTTCTGAAAACAATTTCATGTTTCCTTTCCTTTGCAATGTTTCTTTTATTATTATTGTTATTATAATTTTCATTATATATATATATATATATATATATATAGTGAGTTAGTTCATTATTTATTTATTTACTGGTTTATTTTTCTAGGTGAAAGACTTCGTGGGTTTAGTATTCTGATAGAGACAAATGTAAATGATATTTTCCGAAGAATGTGCCTCAGTCGCCACAAACCACTTCCTGGAGGAGTTTACACTTTGCTGACGTGCAAGACACGTTACAGAGGTAGATACGTGAAAATTTTGAAGCACAAAGAATATCTGAGTTTGTGTGAAGTGTCGGTGATAGGATACAAATCGGGTAAGTTGAATACACTGATTCTGATTAGTGTTTCAAAAACTGATTTTCATTATCTTCTTTTTTCCATTGTTAACTGTTTGATACCATCATTATCATCATTATCGTTATATCTGTCGTCATTATCATCTGCTACTATACCTTTACTAGCACGTATTATGTTAGCTGTCAATGTGTGCAAATGAAGGAAAAAGTCATTAAGATTCAGAAATTGAAGCTGTAATGTACCATCACGAGTCTGTCTTTTTTTCTTCTCTTTTGTTTTCTTTCTTTCAGTCGATGGTGGATGGGGAAGTTGGGCGCTTTACGCAGAAGGAAAGTGTGATGTTTCGTGTGGACCGGGATCGAGAGGACTCTTGTATAAACGACAGTGTAATCGTCCGAAGCCGCTTCATGGAGGAGAGTCGTGTCCGGGCACCGAACGGATGAATAAGTTTAAAACATGTGATGCAGCCATTTTGTGTCCTAGTACGTTGAGTGTATACCATTAACTTATCGTTATCAGAATAGCCTTTCTCTCCCTTCTAATTCATTTCTGTCTTTGTTCTTCTTTTTCGTCCTCTTCCTCGCATCTACTGCGCTTTCCGTTTTGTGTGTATACGGTTTCTGCAACCATGTTTGTACGTTTATATGTATGTATGTGTATATATATATAATTTAAGTATGTGTAGTATTTCTGTAACAGGAACAATTTACTTTACAGTTGATGGAGGTTGGGGATCTTGGAAAACTGCACTAAACGGTTCATGTGATGTCACGTGCAAAACTGGTACGAAGAAAATGATGTATACAAGAAAGTGTGATAACCCTAAACCTGAGAATGGTGGAAGGACGTGTTCGGGTGACATTGTCAAATTTGAAACTCGCGAATGCGACACCGGCATTGGATGTCCAGGTAAGTTCTAACGAACACGTGATTAGCTGATTCTCCTTTGTTTTCACATTTTCTTCTCATCCTTAATTCCTTTTTTTTTTTTTTATCTACTATAATTTTTGCTTCTACTGTCCTATCCTTTCATTCACTTATTCCCTGTTGTTGCTTTTTCTACTCTTTACTTCTGCACTTTCTTCCTGTGTTTCTAACTCCTATCTCCTATCATTCTCCAGCTTGTCTCACGTATCATTTAATCCTCTTTCCTGTATGTTCTTCTGTTTATCTATTTCTCTTTTCCTCTATATCTCTAACACAGTTTCCACGTCATATCCCGTCCTTTCACGGTCTCCTCATCATTTTTATTCTTGTTTTTTTTTTTCACCTGTACATTCCCTGTTTAAAGCTTTGCTTTTTCTCCTACGTATCTTCTGCCTCTTCCCTTCTTATCTCCTATATCTCCTGTATTTTCTCCTCTTTTCCTCTTCTGTTTTTTCTCTTCGTCTGCTATCCTTTCTCTACCTTGTCTCCTGCAGTTTTTCCTTCTTATTTCCTGGTTTCTTTCCTAATTACTCCCATGTTTCGTTCCAAATCTTGTGTTTCCCTTTTCATCTGCTTTAACTTTTCATCCGTTTCTCCTCTTTCCTTGCTTTTCTCCTATCCTGACTCTTCCTGATGTCCTCACTTTCTTCCTACTTATCTCCTTTTTCCCTCTTCTTTCCTCCCTTTTTCTCATTTTCTTCTGTAATTCCTCATCTTTTTCTGCTGTCTTTTCTCTTACTTACCTCTCTTCCTTTTTCTACATTATCAGAATTAGTGGTGCCAGACATACGAGCAGTAGTAGTGATTATTTTAGCAGCAGCAGTAGTAGTAGTAGTAGTAGCTGCTGTTACGGTAGTACCAGTACTTCAAGTGATAAGTGAAAGTACTAATATTAACTGTAATACAAATATTAATTGTACAAGTAACAGCAGTTCTTATTCTTATAGTAAGAACAGAACAACAGTTGTCATTGTGGTATCAGTAGATTACAGTAGTCAGAAATATTATGTTATTGTTATTATTATTGTTATTATTACTCACTTATTTATTTATTATTATTATTTTTTTATACATTTTACTTTTTTTATATTTTCGTCTAGTGGATGGAGGATGGAACTCATGGACATTATATTATAATGAATCGTGCAGCTCAACGTGTATTGGTGGAATTGAGAAATATATACACAAACGTGCCTGTGTCAACCCAAAGCCACAACACGGTGGAAAACAGTGCTATGGCAACGATACCCGAATTGAAATTAACACATGCAACACTGGAGTCAAATGTCCTGGTACTGTCATTGTAGTTAATATTATCATTATTATGATGATGATCATAATCTCATGTTCACCGACATCGCCATTATTACCCGGACTAAGAATGTATCCATAATCAAAGCGCTGAAAAAACATAGATTTAGTTATCCATGAAAATATAAAAGCAAATAAACAAACAAACCGAATATAATGTAAAAATATAAACTGGTGAAAACATTTCTTTCTGTTTTTAACTACTTTCCAGTTGATGGTGGGTGGACCTCCTGGATGAAAAGTAAACAAGGTGTTTGCAGTGCATCCTGTGGTGGGTATGGGTGGATACAGTTGTGGCAGTCTCGAGATTGCACTAACCCGTCTCCAGTGTTTGGTGGAATTCTCTGTCAAGGCAGACCCAGAAGAACTGTCACAAAACGATGTTACAAGGACTGTCCAAGTATTATCATTATCTTCATCTCCAGATAATTATTTTTACTGTATTGTTATTGCTGCGTGTACTCCTGTGGCTATTTTACTTATCATTTTAGTCGTCATTTATTTATTGATTTATTTATCGATTTATTTATGTCTTTATTTGTTTGGTTGTTTGTCTGTTTGTTTGTTTGTTTGTTTTAGTTCAGGGAACGTGGTCAACATGGAAAAAGGAAGATACTGGTTTATGTGACGAGTTTTGTAAAAGAGTCGTGCGTCTGTGCAGAGACTGCCTCAATCCTACAAACATCACTGACCTGGAAGTAGTCTGTCCTGGTGGAAACGTCACCAACGTCACACAGACGTGTGACTGGGGTTTGTGTGGTACGTATTGTTTATCATAATAACATCAGTGCAGACTATTTGACTATACCTGTTATCATTATTATCAGTTTATCATAATATTTATTACTGTTATTATTATTATTATCGTTATTGTTATTGGTACTACTACTAGTACTACTGTTATTATTATCATTATTATTAGTAGATGTAATAGTAGTAGAAGTAGCGGTAGCAGTAAGACTAATGGTAGTAGTTGTAGCAGTACTGTAATTAACATTATGATCGTTGCTACTCTATACTACATGAGAAGTAAATTCGGACTTGCTATCACTCATCAGAAATAAAAGTATATTATGTAGACATCATTCTACAAATTAACAAAACGAAAACAGAACTTTTCTATTTCAGCTCTGCTGCTTGTTCAGGCAGGTTTGGATCACGAAACTTCAGCAATTGTGTCAGTGCTGGCCATTCTCATTATTGTCATTCCTCTAATCTACATCGTCTTCTTTGTGAGGTGATCTCTCTCTCTCTCTCTCTCTCTCTCTCTCTCTCTCTCTCTCTCTCTCTCTCTCTCTCTCTCTCTC
Source organism: Chrysomallon squamiferum (assembly GCA_012295275.1). Taxonomy (NCBI): domain Eukaryota; kingdom Metazoa; phylum Mollusca; class Gastropoda; order Neomphalida; family Peltospiridae; genus Chrysomallon; species Chrysomallon squamiferum. Next base: position 14,941,613 of record CM022676.1, read on the forward strand.
TCTCTCTCTCTCTCTCTCTCTCTCTCTCTATTATTATTATTATTATTATTATTGATTACTTTTATGATTATTATTATTGTTATTATTATTATTATTATTATTATTATTTTTTGTTATTTAATTATGTTCTTCTATTTTACAATACGTTTTTGTGTATTTTTGTGTTTGTTTATTAGTTATTATTATATTATTATTATTATTATTATTATATTATTATGATTATGATTATTATTATTATTTTGCTATTTAATTATGTTCTACTATTTTACAATACGTTTTTGTGTGTTATTATTTATTTATTTGTTTGTTTGTTTATTATTGAAATAAGGAAAGTTTTCATTAAAGAAAAGAATCCTGAAGAAGACTCTAAAGATAAAATAATTAATAAGTGTGCGACCCTGAATGAAGAAGTAGAAGTTACATTCAACCCAAATGATAACCCTGCATTCTCTAAAGCAGAACCATAAACAGTTTCTATGAGCAGAAAGGACTTAGACAACATTTGATGTTAACTTACATGAGAAATACGTCCACGAATAAGTCCACTTTATCATTATATACACTCTCTATATATACTTTTATTATAGCTCCTATGAAGCTATAGTATAAATTTACGAGATATATGCAGTTTTAACGTGACTTCCGTGATTATTTACGTGAATGTAGGTGACTTACATATATTCTGACGTGACTTGGATGAGATGTCAATACAATAGAACATGATTTACGTATACTTTCAATATGACTTCTGTTAAAAGCTCAAAGAAATGTACGTGACTTTCATATAATTTTAACATGAATTCTATGATACGGTAATATAAAGGCACGTGTCTTAAATACGTTTTTCTTCGATGAGCAGTAAATACAGACCTACGTGAGCTACACATATTTTAAGATGTTTTCTATGAGAAGACACAGGCACACGCACACACATGCACACACATATGTAATTATATATATATACGCGTCACATGAAATATACATGACTGACATAGACTTTCACGTTAATTACATGGCATGTTAAGACAGACGTACGCGACTTAAGCTACTTACAACGTTAATTGCATGGAATGTTTGTTCAGAGTTGCATGGCATACATATATTTTTCAACATCACTACTATTAAAGATGAATGTATATATATATACCTGATTCAGATACACTTTAATATTATTTTTATCACAAGTTAGCACCATTTGTCTAAATTACATATATTTTAACATTACTTCTGTGAAATAAAAAACAGAAGAAAAAAAAAACGTAACTTGAAATTATGTTTTACGTTTCTTGTTCGAAAACAAATATATATGTTATGAAAGTAGAACGAAGTGATTGTCACATGCATCCATGGTCTAATAATCTGTGTCGTGGATCATGTAAATTATGTTAATTATTATGCAAGCATGAAAAATGGCACGGTTGGCCGTTTAGAAATTCAAGGTGTTGACGTTTTTCAAGGTGTAATTACACAAAGAACGTCTGGCTGTAGGTTTAGTCCGTTCAAGCATTGTGCCAGGTTGTACAAAGGTAATTTTGCTTAACCAGAGATCAAAGTTCAGTTAGTGAAAAACTTCTAAATGCTCCATTTTATCCATTCTTATAAATCCAGTCACCGCCTCCATCAGAAACATGCTCATTATTTTGTTAACAAGCATCGATGAAACTAAGTCTATAATGAAATATTTCTGTCAGCTGGTTGCAATAAGTGGTACTTTGTCCAATATATTTGCCGCGACTATCTTTTCTGTTTCATCCCGATTCAGCAGGACTGCTTGTGTCTGGACTGGAGATGGTTGTCTGGATCCAGATGACCAAGCCTAACAGGCCGCACACTTTGCATGTTCTCTGAGGACTGTGTGTGTTGGCAGAATTTAGATGTACGGCCTCTGCTTGCAGGTAATGAGGTCTGGTCTTGCTTTGCCCACACCAGTAGATTTGTCATACGTGAGTTCAACGAATCCACCCTTCTTCTCTGAGATACAGCATCATATTCAGGGAATGGATTAAAGTGCGGGATCCCTGTAGCTTTCTCGGGCCTGATTGTAGAAACCACTGGACTTGAATTCATCGCGCTAGGCTCGTTGGCGACAGGCAATCCACATGTTCTCAAGAACTAGTTCCTATGAGGATGGCAGTCTAGATATTGCTATGACCAGAACGCACGCGCCATTAACTTTAATTACAATGGACTTGCATCCCTGGCACGTACAACTATTCGTATTCTTCACGACAACATCGACACACAACATCTAGAGACTTCCCTCTGTTGCTAACGACATTTGTTTCGTTTCGTGGTAATGACTGTGCTTGTCTTATGAGTCCTTTTTCAATTTTGGCTCGGTCATCAGAATTTATTTTTTGTACAATACGTCCACCTTAGATTCCACATTTTGGAATCATATTTTCTTTAGCATAATCAGCAAATGTCTTTGCAGTGTACGAATCTTGGGCTTTGATAAGTGCTGAACTATCAGTGATGTCTGCATATCCGCTGTGTTCTTCAACTTGATGTTCATTTCCGCTTCAAATCTGCTCTTTTTTCACAAATAAATAAAACATTCTTATGTTTTAGATTCTTGGATCTTTCATTGGATCTCAATTATATAGCCCTCATCACTAACACCTGGATGGATCGATCTTTTTCCAGCTCTGTGTAACTTTGTGTTCATAAATAGAAGTCTGCAACTCTTTTGATACCACCATGTACATGTACAATAGACACTTTCCTGTATGGGAAACTACTAGGTTCATGTTTCTGTCCTACACCTAGTTCGATCATTCATCCAGTGTCACAGACGCAGTGCAATCCAGATAATTAAAATCACCTTATCTTTGGCTCGGCTGCTCCACGCTGACACGCCTTAGCAATTAAAATGCGGCTGCTTCATTCAACTTCGTTTACTTCGAACATTTGGTGGTAGATATACTGAATAAGACAATAGAGACCTTTATGTAACTACAAATATTTCTAAGGAGACAGTAAAGTTTGGCGTTCATCTTGAAAAATGGCTGCCATCTTGGATTTTCAAATGGCCCGTAGGGTAGATTTGATTAGAAATCACCGAAGTCCAAATCTGATGTTTGTACCATTCGTCTCAAAATGTGCTGTTATCAGCCACACTGTGTTTTTGTATATATGAAATAAACGGATATATGTGCAAATTATACGTTGTCAGATGTTGCTGACGAGACTCAAACATGTGGCAACCATTCACCAGCACTCCAAAGCCGGACAATGTTACCGTTCAGCCACCGACAACACCCTGCTGAAACAGAAAAGGTATGTATGTATGCGTGTATGTAAATATATATATATATATATATATATATATATATATATATATATATATATATATATATATGTATTATGCATGTATGGACTTAGTATATCTGTATCTCTCTGATAGTTAACAAAACATACTGGTGTGGACCAGACCTCTTTACCTGAAACAGAGGCCGTGACTGTTTAATTCCGAATGGACAAAATCAGAGAACATTTAAAGTGTGTTGTTAGCCTTGGTCATCTGGATCCAGACAACCATCTCCAGTCCATATACAAGCAGTCCTGCTGAATCGGGATGAACAGAAAAAGAGAGTCGTGGCAAATATATTGGACAAAGCACCACTAGTGCAGTCAGTTGATAGAAATATTTTATTATGGACTTAGTTTCATCGATGCTTGTTAACAAAGTAATGTATAACATTCTGATGGGGTCCTGTTTTAAAGAATGGATAAAATGGAACATTTAAAAAATTATATATATATATATATATATATATATATATATATATATATATATATATATATATATATATATATATATATAAGAAAAATGAACACAATAGTTGAGTACTCTTGGACCCCCCGCATAAAAGAAAACAATAATCTGTATTAGCTGTTAATAATAAATTTATAATAAGGGAACTACTTTCTAGTACATTGATGTTATACACATTAGTTATATTATACAGACAGACAGACAGATTGGTGAACATCACGAAACAATCTAAAATAGTTTTAAAATTTAAATGAAATAATGACAGAATCATTTTAATTTTATCATACAAAATTTTTAATACAGTTTTATTTGATTACACTGGTGAATGTATGCAAACTTATTTTATATATCACAATAGTCTTTGAAATAAACTTTACAAAATAATAGAAAATATCAGATGTGTGTGTGTGTGTGTGTGTGAGAGAGAGAGAGAGAGAGAGAGAGAGAGAGAGAGAGAGAGAGAGAGAGAGAGAGAGAGAGAGAGAGAGAGAGAGAGAGAGAGAGAGAGAGAGAGAGAGATTTAAATGACAAAACTGGTGAAAATGTCAAAAGTAAATAAAATTTGTTTCGAAATGTATGTTTTAATTTAGTATTTTTGAACGAGACTTTAAGAATAATAATAATAATAATAATAATAATAATAATAATAAAATAAATAAAATAAATAAATAAATAAATAAATAAATTAGTACATTTATTGAAAAAGAAACAAAGTAACTAAATTAATTACTATATTAACTAAATTAATAAGTAAATAAATAATATAACTGATTTTCTGCTTATTTATCTCTTCGTGTAAACAGAGAAATGTCTGGCGACTTTCAACATCAAAACAGTAAAAAAAAATATATATATATATATAAGTTAGCAGATAGTTTGAATTTTACTTTTTGCACCAAGTAAATATTTGTATTTGTCCGTGTAAATCTCCCACGTATATTTTGTTGTCATCACAACAGACACACTCAGGTTTGGACAGTCCATCCCGATCAGTGAGGATGTCACGTGTAATGTTACCATCTCGTGACAACTGAACAACACAATTTCTATTTTCACTACAAACAAAAATATTTCCCTCCCTGTCACATGTAACATCTAACAACTTCTTCAGTCTGTCTGAATCACGTGATTCCCATTTGACGTCACCTGATGACGTCACACCAAATAAACTGTTTACATTTTCTCTGTTTGACACAACAATTATACACTGATCGTGAACTGTGAGACACGACGGTTCGGGTATCAAATCTCCTGAGACAGAATTAATGAGCTGACCAGTGTCTGTCAGTATGTCCAAGTACTGACCAATGTGATCCCCAGTGACCGCGAGACGGTTGCCAGGTAACACAGCGATAAACTTGTACCTTTTAGTAGTTTTAACTGTTTTGATCAGTTTTAAATTTTTCAAATTTAAAAACAAAATTTTATTTTCACCTGGCAGAGTAACAACAACAACAACATCACCCCGCTGATCACGTGATTCAGCAAGACCGCATGGATAAGAGGAAGTTACGTGTCTTTTATCAGTGATTTTCTTTCTAAACAAAAACATTTTACAGATTCATTCCAATAATCACTAACTACAATTTGACTTTTGTCCTCACCTGGCACTAGCATGGAAAACAGAATAGGATTTTCTTTATCTTCTTGTGTTTTTGTGTTAATGGTGCCTGTGTGTTTGAGTGTGTCTGTCTGTCTGTCTATCTGTGTGTCTGTTTGGATGTTTGTGGATATTTCTCCAATGTGCACATATATGTTTTTCTTATCAGATTTTATCAGATTTATTTTGATTTCTGCTTTTTCTATTTGTGAAAGAGATTTGGACAGAAACTCGGAAGTTCTGTTTTGAAGTTTGTTGAATTTTGAAATATTTGTTTTTATATCTGACTCTGATTCACGTTGTAACAAATCTTTGCCTAGTTTGATCATTTTTTCGTTTTCCTCAATCAGATATTTATATTCAGTAAACAATTTTTCGATTTCTGAATGTATAAAGTTTTGAGATTTTTCTATTTCTCTTGTTAACCTCTCTTGTTCTTTGTGAACTGCGGCTGTGAAATCTGTTATTAGTGTGTCACCAATCGTCCTGACCTCTTCTGTAGTATCCACGACGTTGATGTCGACGGCTTGGCGAAGTTGCTCAATCTTATCATCCATTTCTGTCTGAAGAATTTCTTTGTAGGATTTGAGACTTTCACAAACAGAACTGAGAAGTGAAAAGTGACCTCCCTGTTTAGCTGAAATTAATTAATAAATAAATAAACAAGTAAATAAATAAATAAGTCAATAAATGATTGAATAAATAAATAAGTAAATAAATAAATGAAATTAATAAATGAATAAACAATTAATATATTAAATACTACTACTACTACTAATAATAATAATAACAATAACAACAACAACAATAATAATAATAATAATAATAATAATAATAAATAACACAACTATGACTACTACTGTTAATAAAGATATGTCTACAATGTGAAGAGTTTTAGAATTTATTTTATGAATTGATTTAAAAATCTGACTAGAAAAATATCATAAATAAAATGACCTCTGCTTGTTTAGGCTGTGATGGTTAATACGCGACAGAAATCTTTTTGTGTTAAATTATCACTGAATCTCCTTTTAATTATTTCGATGTAATTAACTGAAAAAAAAAAACACTGCTGACTCACAAAACTTTGGTTCTAGCCAATCATTAGCGGCGTCCTGTAGTGACTTGTTTACAGGGAATTGATCTGCCCACGTATTCACTGGTTTCGTGCTGTCTGGGATGTGGACATCCTGCCTGCAGAACGGGCAGGTGATTTGTATGTCGTTGTTGTCGTAATTGTGACTTATATAGTCCTGCAGGCATTTGGAGCAATACGAATGTCCGCAATTAAGAACTCGCGGCTTCTTGAAAATGTCCATACAAAGACAGCACGACAGGTTATCATAGGAGATTGAAGGTGTTGCCATATCTATAAATAATAACAACAACAACAACATAGTAGAATCAGAGAAGATAAAATAGAAAATACGGAGAAAGAAAAATTCAGCTAGATAATAATGATAATAATAATAATAATAATAATGATGATGATGATGATGATGATGATGATAATGATAATAATAATAATAATAATAATAATAATAATAATAATAATAATAATAATGAATAATAATAACAATAATGAATAACAATAAGATAAGAAAGACCAGCAGTTGACACCAACTGACTAGAGCTAAAAATAATAAAAATTTTAAATCAAAACAACAAAGGAAGGTAAAGAAACAATATCACACAAAATAAAAATAAAATATCAGTCCCAATTACTTCAAAGGGCCAAGGGAATATACAAATAAATAAATAAATGAAATAAGAAAATAAATATATAAGCGTGCGAATGTAACTGTAATATTACAAATATACTATGTAAGTGTTTCATTCATTAATTTCGTTTTATTTGTATGAAAAAAAAAAACAATATATTGAAGTGAATTACAAACTTGCTAAATTTAGCCTTGTGACGTACGTTTGAGAAGGAAGACGACAGTTCCACTCTCATAAGTTGTATGAAGGAAAACTCAAAAATAAATAAATAAATAAAGAAATAAATAAAGAAATAAATAAATAAATAAAGAAATAAAGAAATAAAGAAATAAATAATAAAAATAAAGAAATAAAGGAATAAAGAAATAAATATTTTTGACGTGTCGATGAATGTTGCAAGGTATTTTCGCACACCACTATTTGTGTCGTGCTACGTAACCAAGCCCACTTACATTCATGATCAAACTCGAATGTGGACAACAATAGAAACGTGATTTTGAGACAAGTAATATGTTCAGAGTAATAATCACGAAAAACTGCATAGTAAACGAATGAATTTCTGATTACTTCTGAACACTATTTTATTAACGTCGAACACAATACATTTCTAATCTGCAGTTAAATGGCGTCAGTCATTGATAAAGGAATCGTCGAACTGTCTTTTACAAGGACAAACCTATCGCCCGACACTGCTTTCCTGTGACCACTGAGCCACACACGCCACTGACCAATGAGTATAACAAAAACATTATGTATACAATTGTTTTAAGAGCATAACGTTAATTACTAGCTTTTATTTTAAAATAGTTTACAACAACAACAATAACAATAATAATAAATGTTCTTACCTCTGTCTTAAGAAATGAAAAATTTAACAGCTGCAGAAAATTGTCTGTACGTCTCCAATGTCAGTTTGCTGTTACAGTTGTGAGGGCGGGGAAGCCCGTTTTGACAGACGACACTCGGTCAGGGGAAGATACCAATTTCAATAAAGGGGTGTAAGGTATGGAATTTTCTAGAACACTTTTGTTGCTACTGAGAAAAAATAATCGTGAAAGTTTTAAATTGTTTTGGTAAAGTAAACAGGAATAAAAATAACAACTATTTTAAAATAATTTGAGCACTTCATTAATTTTTAAAATGCCGGTTACAATTTATTACACTTGTGGTATTAATAGACACAGTAACTGGTTTGTAGAAGAACGGAGAAAGATAATACATACAGCCGCCAAAATTACAGCGTGTTTAAACCTGGATAGTGAACTGGCGGTATCAGGTTTTTTCATAAGATATATAAATAAACTGTACGAATGAAAAACAGGATACAAAGTGAACGTGTGATTTTAGATACGCAATAATAATAGTAATAAAATAATAATATATATTCCTTCTCTATACTACATGGCTTTATTTCATTGTATGTAAAATAAATAAATAAATAAATAAATAAATAAATAAATAAATAAATAAATAAATAAATAAGAGAAGCCGCCAATTAACCGATAGTGTACTTTTCGCAGTTTTTAGATGCTGTTTAAATGTCTCCTTTGTAGCATTTATACCGTTATAGTATATTTTATAATATAACAAACAGTATAGAGAAAACTCTCTCTCTCTCTCTCTCTCTCTCTCTCTCTCTCTCTCTCTCTCTCTCTCTCTCTCTCTCTCTCTCTCTCTCTCTCTCTCTCTCTCTCTCTCTCTCTCTCTCTCTCTCTCTCTCTCTCTCTCTCTTAATAATAATAATAATAATAAAATGAAAAACAAAATAAGAAATATTAGAAAGGAGATGATAGGAAATAATATAAATTAACATAAACAGAAGCTGCGAAATAAATCTAAATGATTAAATGTTATTATTCTATGTAGACTAATTAAATTTATTTCCCAATCTAACAATTAATTACTAAATCAAACATTGTTATATTTCTGACGCTATGAATAGCATTTCATTGTGGAACATTTATCAATAAATTTACACAACATGGGTTTGAATATTATGTCTGTATTATTAATAGCTTGAAAAATATAGGCAACATTAACTGTTGAACTCATGATACTGGATATAATATATATCAAAAGAAACTAAAAAAAAATATATATATATTAGACATAAAAATGAAGTTAGCATTGAGTCACATATACCCACAGATACGCCAATGTTCATACTGTACATGTTCAGTTTAACACAAGTTTACATTCTGTTTGTTTACCGAGGCGAAACATACTTGACCCTGTTTTGTCACGTTTTGAAAAAGCGCAGGCATAAGTATTTCACAAAATGAATTAAGGTACAGACCAAAGGGGATGCAAATTGAAGAAGAAAAAAAAACTATTTTCTAAAATTAGCACAAGCGTTAATTATAAATAAATAAATAAATAAATAAGTTAATCAGTCTAATAATAAGCATATAAGTAGATATGTAAATATAATAAAACAAACTAAAAGTCATTAACAGATCTATTATTATAGGTAGTAAAAAGTATTTATATTTATATCAATATTACTAGGAATAGTAGTTGTAGTAGAAGAGTAGTAAATAGTATTTATATTAATCTTAATATCAGAAGTAATAGCAGTAATAGTTGTTGTTATTGTATAATGAAATTATTTTTTTTTTTTTTTTTTTTTTTTTTCATTTCGTAAAATAAAAGAGAAACAAACGTTAGTAGATGATGCTTATTCAGTTCTGGGCAAGCCAGTGTGTTTTTCATTCTAACCAAACATACACCCTGAAAGCCATTACTTTACAAAAATGTACAATTAATGATAAAATGACATAAAACATACAACAATAGTAAAAGCATTCAGGATTTAACTCAGGTACGGACCTGATATTGATAAAAACAGTGTTGCTCTTCTGGCATAATGACAAAAATCAGCTGATCACGTGATTCAGAACGATCGCATGACTGACTCATAAAATACTGCGTGCTGAGATATAAATCTTGTTTAAGTGCTGGGTGTCGAATGTTAAACTGGGTACAGATAAGAACATAGTTTAATTGCCCCATTTAGTATAATTTAAAAATCAAATTAAAAAAAGAAAATGATAATGTGTGTGTGTGTGTGTGTAAATTGTCCTGAAATACATGTGTACTACTGTTTCCATGAAGACGGAATAAATGCAGGTCAGTTCAATTACATGTTTTGTCCATAAATATAACATTAAAAAGTCTGAAATAAGATATTTAATAAACTTTAAAAATAAAATAAAAAATAAGCTTCTGATTTGATTTGAATCACTAAAAAAAGATCTGGTTACGCAATCACCAATTTCGGCACAATTTTCTAATTCAGAGACAGAATCACTAAATGTTTGCGAGCATCTCCCTACCTCTCTCAGTTTCTGACATTTTCACATGCACGCATCTCCGCTATTTGGGGCGATATTTAACATCTCTTTGTACGAGAAGGAAAAAAATCGTTTCTTTTCTAGTTTAGACTTTAATTAATAGTCGAACATTCCTTTAAAAATATTTCATTTTCTGCAAAGCTGTTTAGACGCAGAATAGTTAATAAAGCAACTTATTTGTGGAAGCAATTCCGACCTTCTCGACATATGCTAATGTTTTCTTTCGATGTAATTTCAATGAGGTTCAAAGACAAAGCGGCTCCACCACTAGGCTGATTATTCCGATTACTGGCGATTTTTCATTAAGTTCCTTTTTTTAAATTTTATTCGGATATTCATGCTACTGCTTATGACTGATCTCTCTCTCTCTCTCTCTCTCTCTCTCTCTCTCTCTCTCTCTCTCTCTCTCTCTCTCTCTCTCTCTCTCTCTCTCTCTCTCTCTCTCTCTGTCTCTGTCTCTCTCTCTCTCTCCCACTCTCTTTCTCACTCACTAAAGACATACACCCACTGACCAGCCATGTTAGTCAACTGGATTGAAAACGGAGACTTCGCTTTCAAGTCCGCTTTGTATTTGCAACGTGCGAGGGTTGATGTACCCTTGAATAACATAAATCAGACTTACCACGTATTTGAAAACAACAATAAGATGGAAATAATACATTCAGTATGAGCTGATATCATACGTCTTCAAACAAACAAACAAACAAACATATAAATAAATGAATAAATAAATAAATAAATAAATAAATAAATAAATCAATAAATAAATAAATAAAAGATTATAAGAAATATTTATATGTATTGAAACCATAGAATTAAATAAATAAATTAATTAGCCAAAACAGAACTGAAAACCAACCAAATACCTGTCGTACTTATTTGAATATATCTTTTGAACCGCTGTACATAATTTTGTGTGTGTTTTGTTTACTTTTGCTACAGCTTTCATTATGTGCTAATTAAAGTCAGAAAAAAATTGTCTGCCGGTACTATATTTATTTTCTATCATAACATCATTAATTCATACAAAAAGCTGTAAGAGGCTGAGTATGCCAGCATATTACAGTAATTTACTCAGTCTGTGAGTTTTAATTTACATTTCTCGTATTTAATGAACAATAAAATCAAAATAAAATATTTTGTAACTCATCCTTTATTTACTCGGTTGTTAAAATAGTGTTATTATTTTATGATATGAAAATCAGTGTAATAAAAAAAAAATCAAAAAAAAAAAATAATGTGTAACTCATCCTTTATTTACTCGCTTCTGAAAATAGTGTTATACTTTATTATTAGGAAACGCTGGTACCAGTAAAACTGTAATATACAAAATACACTAGGTGTATTATAGCATGACATGTATTCATCAAGTTCAACTTTTATAAGTAAAATTAACCAGTTTTATCATCCATTAGTTTAAAGCATATTTATCATTTCTTCATTTAGTCATCCACATCTGTTTTCATCAGCCTGTCATGTATATTAAACTTTATTTTTTTAACATTTAACAAATTCTCTAATTTGAATACTAACCAAATAAGCAAGAAAGAGATAACTTGTATATTAAAAGAAATTAGCAATTTATTGTTTTAAATAATTATAATATAAAATATAATATAAACATATTTCAGTTTCCAACAGTGTTATAGAAACGTATTTAATATTTGCAAAAGTGCACACATGAATGTAAGCAGTATTTGCAGAATTTACACCATATAGAAATAATGGCCTTTATAATATAGTTAGAAATGACCATTTTGTTATTATTATTATTTATATTTTTCAATATCGTCATTTATTTATAGATTAATTGATTTATCATCTACAAAATCTTCCTGTATTGTCATGTAAAAGTCTCCATTTTAATCCTCTTCATCATCCTTATCATCATTATCATCATCTAGATGCATAATATCAGTTATTAATACAGGGCAGTAATATCGTAAAATATTATTTTAAATCGTTCTTTGCAGGATATGTTTTGATTAAATTATCTTGCTCTATTTTTTTATTAATTTTCTCATTTTTAAATCCCTGCTAATTATTATTGTCTAAACCAAATTAAGCCATTGCTAAATTTAACAGAAATATTTAAGCATTATTAATATTTATTATTACATGCATGTACAACCAAAACACTACCTATAGCATTTGATTAATTTTCCTGGAAAATTTATTATGAAACTTAGTAAGTGGTTAATTATTATAATAAATTAATGATGTGATAAAGTATTAATTATTTCTGGTAGTATTTATAATGTAAAGTGTCTAATGTAATATTTGCAACATTCTGTTTTTGTTTTTCACTTTTTTTTTTTATTTTTATTTTTTTTATTTTTTGTATTATTATTATAATTTTATTTTTTTTTTTTTTTTTTAATATTATTATCATTATTGTTATTTGTAAATAAACTTGAAAGTATCAGTTTTCATATTTATATATTTGTTTTCTCATTGTTATATAATTAGTAGTTTTATTTTTCTGTTCTCTTCTTCTTTTCTTTAAAATTATTCTCTAATTTAAATAAATAAATAAATTAATTAATTAAATTAAATTATTTAATTTTTATTTATTTAAAATTCATTATTTTGTTTTTTTTTTTTTTTCTGTTAGTTTCCTGCACTGTACTTACACAAAATGGGCTGGAAGGGTCAGCTACCTACAGCAAACATTAACAATAAACTGTATAAAATTATACAGTTTGTGTAATGACAGCATCTACAGGTAGATTAATAATAAACAATAAATAAATATATATATATATATATATATATATATATAATGCATTTAATGCCATTACATTTTCTTTGTTATTTACAACCAATAATTTTGAAATGTGTATTATTTATTTATTTTTTTTTTAAATGCTGGGGTCAGATATAGTTCATATCTATAAGCCTGTAACACACTGAATAATTATTTTTCTTTTCTATTTGTAATTTTTGTTTTACAAATCCTTGTATGTGCTTTTAATACTTGAATATTGGCTGTGATACTGATAGCCTTACCTTGTTTCTGTGAATAAATATCTCAAAGTGTCTTTTGAATTTGTTCTATTCTTTATTATTATTATTATTATTATTATTATTATTATTATTATTATTATTATTATTATTATTATTATTATTATTATTATTAAACCACTGGATACCAAATGTCTGTTGTTTTCCTTGTTTTTATTTATGTATTAGTTTATTTGTTTATTTCTTCTTTTGTTTTGTTTTGTTTATTTATTTATTTGTTTATTTATTTATTTATTTATTTATTTAAAGATAATATCGAACATTTACAAAAAAAAAAAAAAAATAAAAAAATCAACAAAAGACAACAAAAATTCATTTGAAATATACCTATATATCTATGTATCTATATATTGATATATTTCTTTTCTTTTTGTGTCAAAGACAGTGTAGTAGAAACAGAATGCTGCAAACAGATCAGCATCTTCATATATTTAGTTGATGCAGAACCATTCTTAGAAAATTTTAATGTTTCACTTTTTCCCATCTAAAACATTATCATTACTATCTTTTAAAGACTCGATACCTTTGTCCTCCAGTTTTCCAACAACAAAAACATGAATGCTGCAAACAGATCTCTATGTTCGCCTGCTTTGCACAGCAGACAGAATAGAACATTTAACATTTTCACTATCAGAATGAGACCCGTGAACTGTCTGCACTTGTCCTTTCGTAACATTTTGCCAGATGGACCTGGTGAAAAACTAAAATGGGATTATCTTAATACCTTTTGACAAACCTGATAATCTGTTCACAGATCTACCGACTGGAGTCATGTTAGTTCCAATGAATTCTGTGAAAGACTGATTCTCCACCCAACACGTGATAATCAGTGATGATAGTAGATGGAATGTAATGGCCTGTTCGCCTCTCGCAGATGTCTAACTGAGATGTTTGTTGACGTGGTACTTCATGTTTAAACAAGTTATTCAAATCATTGCCAGTCTTAATATCACCTACAACAGGAAGGCTTCGAAAGTGCAGTTGAGGATCTACTCGGACAACAATAGTTTCATTATCTTTGGAAGTAGACTTTTGTCCCATTATTCTGACTGAGACTCCTCTTTTAACGGAATATTCTTATGAAGAGTTGCAGTACTGACGTCAACAGTTATATGTAGATCAGCAGTGACTTGTCTGTAATTACTCCAATCGCTATGTTTACAATGTGGTCCGACTGTTGAAATTGTATATATAATCTGTATCTTCTCCGGACTTGATATCCTTGACTGCAACTTTGCAGTAATGGATCTAAGTAAGAATCTGCATTCCCTAGTTGACAGATGTTCATGCTGGCAAAATTAGCAGCCATCACGTTCTCTGGGTGTCTTCCAAGTCCCGATCACAGATTACATCTCCCGCTGATTTAAGCTGTTGATTAGCTGGATTACAAGGTGCGTGAAGAGGCCAGCCCCAAACCTGTCGTTCTTTCGCTTTTCAAAACAGAAAACATTCCATAAAATAAGAGCTGGACTTCTGCAGGATGGACGTGTATTTCACTGAGGGTTCCATTAGCCAATGTGTGACCCCGGAAAGCTCTAACGTAGGCTTTGCCATTTAGGAAATAGTTTACATCATTTTTCGGAACACGTCACTTAAATCACGTCCGTAAAACCTCAGGCGTTCTATTAGGTGCTCAAGGCAGTAAAGATAGGACATCCTGGTGTCATGAATTATTGTGCTTGTTTTAACCGTGAATGTTGATGAAAGATAAGGACTGAACTGTGCTATGATTCCTCTTTCCAGAGGCAACGAATAACAAAGTGGAATATACTACAAGACGTGTTGGTGTGATTCATATCCATCATGGTAGGAAGAGAAGAGATGATTTTCCAGGAAGATCATCCTTGCATTCTGACTGCATCATTCCTGACCATTCAGTTCTTCTGAGACGAAGTCGCAAGGATGTCGTCCTGACAAGACGAAGCTTGACTTCACGTCTTCTGTAGTTGTATGTATGTTGTTCTGTATGTCAGGCAGCTTTTCCTACACTGGTGCTGAGACCTGTCCAAGAAATTTGTTACAATAATAATAATAATAATAATAATAATAATAATAAAATAAATTATTTATTCTTGGTTAACCCATTCCCTGTCTTATATCTACTGGAGAAATAATTAAGATTAATTTCATACAGATATTTTACATTTTTAATTATTTCTTTATTTCTGTATGTTTGTATTTGGTTATACAATTTAATTTCTATTTATTGGTTTATTTTGTATATTTATTTATTTATTTATTTATTTTTTTTTTATATTATTATTTTGTTTATTTATTTATTTATTTTTATTTATTTATTTATTTGTATATTTATTTATTTTATTTATTTATTTATTTATTTATTTTATTTATTATTATTATTATTATTATTATTATTATTATTATTATTATTATTATTATTTAAATTCTCTTCACTACATTTAATATTAGTTTAAATATATGCTACTGCCGCGTACGAGTCAGTCAGTTCACCTAAGCACATTTGTCTTATTGTTATCGGCTGCACGTGTATTTCTATCTGTCCTTGCATATTAGTCAGATCTCTCACATCGTATCCAAATTTGTATTTACGTCAGAACTGTTTACCACAACGTGATCAAACTGAAAATGATATCGACCAACTGTGATGACAGCATAGCAAAAATTAATATGTTAATATTTTAACTGTTTGTGACTAGTGTTCAACATCGACTTTGAATATACAGCTTCGTTCTTCACAGGTTAAGTTTACTGTATATTTACTTTCATCTTCCATCATCATCATCATTATCGTTGTTGTTATAATAATAACAATAATAACGATAATAATGATGATGATGATGTTGTTGTTGATGATGATTATATTAATGAAAATAACAATAATAATAATAAAATAGACATTGTTAACGTAGATACCTCTACCTGTAGACATTTCCATTAATTTTCAATTTAACTCAGCGAGGTTTTGTACATAAAAGTTAATTTCTGCGTTATTATTATTATTATTATTATTATTATTATTATTATTATTATTTTTTTGTTGTTGTTATTATTATTATTATTATTATTATTATTATTATTATTATTATTATTATTATTATTATTATTAATATTATTATTGTTATTATTGTTGTTAGATAGATAGATGGATAGATAAATAAAGAAGAGAGACAGACAGGGCTACAGAGAGAGAGATAAATAATATATACTTGCACCATTCTCTTCTTCAGTAAGATGAACGTGTGGCAGCTGACAGTTGTTTGTGTTCTTGTTTTGCTCGGTGAGGTGGAATCATGCAATCCAGGGGAACTGATAAACAAACAGTTCCAGCCATGTACGTACACATTTCCAAAAGAAATCCAAAGAACCGCTTCCAAATTCGAGCTGCCCTGCAGACGTCTCCGATTATGCTATGCCTGTGTAAATTATATTCTTATAATAATAATAATAATAATAAATAATAATAATAATAATAATAATAATAATAATAATAATAATAATAATAATAATAATAATAATAATAATAATAATAATAATAATAATAATAATAATAATAATAATAATAATAATAATAATAATAATAATAATAATAAGGATAATAAGGATAATGATGATAATAATAATAATTACAATGATAATGATAATTATAATAATACAAATTATTATTATTATTATTATTATTATTATTATTATTATTATTATAAAATGAAAACATACACACAAAGAAGTATAAACATACAGACAAAGAAATACGTACAAATGCAGAAAAATATGTAAACATGTGGAACTGAAGAGAGACGTAGATTTACAAAGAAACATGTACACATATAGAAACATGATACGAAATATAAAGCTCACAGTTCTACGTTTGTTGAAACATTTCTATTTCGTTTGAAGGGCAGACAGATAGATGTTTCGAAAGAGTTGTGTGATTTGATGTTCTTCAAGCATCTGGAAAGCGCTTGCGATTTCGAAGATCATTGCTTCCAAACAGTTATGAACTTTTATGTAGAAAACACAAAACAACAACTTGTGAACCAAATACCTCCGACTTGGTGCAGACAAAACTGGGTTACCATTTGCGTAATTTGATAACAGCCATTAGAAGACGCCGGAGTCATTCGTATTTCTTTTGTAATATCAGTGCTAATTTTGCTAACAGCAATATATCCATGAATAAAACTTTTAGAAAGTTGCTAAATACTTACTTTATACGTTAATCAACCAATTAATTAAGAAATTATTTATTTATTTATTTGTTTATTTCTTAATGTTTAATTTTTGAACATGCTTTGGAATTGAATTATTATTATTTGTATTGTTATCGTTGTCAATAGAAATATAAGTGTCAGTGCGTGTCGGTATATAAATATCAGTGTGTGTATGTCCCAGTATATAAAAATGATTGTCTGTGTTTCAGTATATAAATATGAGTGTGTGTATTTGTCAGCATATAAATACCAGTATATGTGCATGTCAGAAGAAATATCTGTTTACGTATGTGCCAGTATATAAATGTTAGTTCGCGCGCACACACACACACACACTCCAACACACACACACACACATATACATATATTGTATATTTAAGCTGTATACCAGTGTATATGTCAGTGTATGTGTCAGTATAAAAATGTCCATGTGTATGTGTCAGTATGTCTATGTTTCAGTGTAGGTGTTTGTTCTCAGTTTGTGTATGTCAGTATGTACGATTGTCACTGGGTGTCACTGTGTTTGGATGCCAGTGTGAATGTGTCAGTATGTGTGCCTTTAGTGTGCGTTATTATGTATTCAGGTTGGCGGTGTATGTGTTATTACGTGTGTTTTTCATTGTTTCACTGTGAGTGTGTCTCAATGTATTCATGGTAATGTGTGTCCCTACGTATCACTCTGTATTTATTCGTATGTGCCGGTTTGTGTGTTTGATAATGTATGCATTTTTCTGTGAATGTGGCTGTGTGCGTGTATCTGTGCGTATATTTGTCAGTGGGTATATGTCAGAGAATGTTTTAGTGTATGTATGCACCAGTTTTGATACGTCAGTGTATATGAATACATATTTCTGTAAGTAAATGCCTTTAAATGTGTGTGTGTGTTTTTATGTGTGCCTGTGTATGAATATATATATATATATATATATATATATATATATATATATATGCAGAGATAGATAGAGAGAGAGATAGATCAAATTGCTGTAGATTTTATGTGCAACTCAAAAGAAGTGGCCCTATTTAAAATTATTTTATTTCTGTGTTATTTATATGTTTAATAGCTCATAGACAGCGTGTTTTATTACATAATCTGACTGTATATAATATGAATACGTTCTGAAATAGACGAATTCTTATCGTGTTTTGCCTATCACTATCGCTTCTGTTCTAAGACAGGCGATTGTTTTGCTTTCAAAATTCTTGCGAGAACGGCAAATTAAGAATCTTTAATCCTAAACTATACTAGATAACGGAATAATGTATTTAGAGGTATTGATAGAAAGCCGAATAAAAAGCTAATGACTTTTCATTAATATCATAAAATGATAAATTGATCAATTTAAAACAGATTATTTTTGTTTGTTGATAAGCCCCATCAGAGAATATTTCATCAATGGTCATATGAGAGGTATGATAGGTACCACACCTTTAGTACATGAAATGCTGTTATTTTCATTTTTTTGAGTAACAGTTGTATATATAGACTGTGCTTGTGCAATGTAAAATATTGGTTTTGTAATTCCTTTCAAGGTAATATTTAACATAAAACCCCAAAATTAAAAGAACCCTCACTGGATGTTACTGATGACATGACATTTTCCTTCTAAATCAACCAAAAACTAATACTGATTAAATCATTCTTTTTTCAGATGTTTAAAGTAGTCGATCTGAATAAGTTAATGCATGTTTAGCAACATGATCCAGTCATTGTAACGTTTTGCTTGACTTCTTTCCTTGCGATCAGTCACATCCGATCATATTGTTGTTGCTTTTTAAACAATGGCCTTTTATCAACAATAAATGGTTTCAAAATATCTTCTACTTCTAAAATTTATGAACAATAAAAGTAAGACTTTCCATTAATATTAGAATTTGCACTTAAAAGTAATTTTCAAAATATTCCCTATGTGTCACACGTCAAGGCTAAGCTTTTGAGAATGGGTTACTATATATATGTGTGTTTATGTGCGTACGCACGCGCGCATACGTGTGTGTTTCCTGCATGAACTCACGTCCTGTATTTGCTGTTCAGAAAATAAATATGAATAACGAATGACTGACTGACACCACTTGCTTTGTTTTATTCGTGACAAAATTTCTGTAATGATTAGAATGTAGCTTACAGGCGCACTACACGTTACACACATATCAGTAACACCATCAATGTCTTTATGTTTTCCACTGTGTGGATAAAAAGAAACATATTATTATTATTATTATTATTATTATTATTATTATTATTATCATCATCATTGTTATTATTATTATTGTTGTTGTTGTTATTATTGTTATTATTATTAAAACTATTTGATATTCAAAACAATGACAATGGAAAGTAGTTTTACTTTGTACTGTACCGTTTAAAAACATCATGATACGAACGAGTGAACTGAAAGATCAGGAAAAGCAGCGAAGCAATAATTTCTATTATTCATACTGGCCTGTAGGATGTTTTTATAGTCATGATTGACAAAACATTCATTCAAGATATCAATAAGCGGTGTAAATCTAAAGAAAACAATATTAAGATACTGAAAGAAAAGATGTACATTGTTTCGAAGGGCTGTCTTTAATTTTACAAAAGCTGTGTTAATGTATGAAACACGATGTGTATTCTCATTTTAGACGCACGCACGCAGACGCACACATATAGACTACATCCATAATTCAGATACACACATACAAACCCACACAAAGATGGACACTGTGACGAAGATAAATAATCTCGTCTTCAGTTAACGCAAAACCCGATTATCTATAAAACTGTGATTCATTACATACATTTGTTTTACGTTTACAAACATAAAGTATTTTACTAAAATAATTTTTCTTCATATCTAAACTTAAGATTTTATTATTATTATTATTATTATTATTATTATTATTATTATTATTATTATTATTATTATTATTTTTTTATTATTATTTTTTTTTGTAGGATAGAGCCAGTTTTGACTGATAAACTAAGATTTTGAAATTTGTTAACCCGCGTGGCTTAGCTTTTATCTTTGATTCCTCGGTTCAGACGAAGTTGAGGTTCATGTTGTGTTTCGGGAAGCTACAAGCGAGCTGTTGCACGTGACAGCTGTTCCGTTTGATGGACACAAGGGCACGTGAGAGAATTTCAAACTTTGGCCTTGCTTTGATAAGCGTTTCGAGGCGGTATCTATAAGAGACTTGTCTAACCTTGTCATCAGGCAGAGTAATCTTTGTGTGTGTATCTGAAAGTAATTGCAAATGTAGGGTATATATGTCTGTGTGTGTGTGTGTGTGTGTGTGTGTGTGTGTGTGTGTGTGTGTGTGTGCGCGTGCGCGCGTTAACGTAATAACTTGACTCTCCCGTGACAGATTCCGTCATTAATTATTTTAACTGATGTTTCCACAAAATCGTAAATCATGTAGTTGCGATTATTATACTTCATAATATTAAAAGACATATTCTATATAAAAATAAATAACTCAAACTGTACCCTTGTTGATGTGTTATTTACCTCAGTTGATACATATGTGTGTGTTTGTGTGTGTGTGTGTATGTGTGTCACGGTGTCAATGCTTAAAGTGCTCGTTATGATATCTAGGGGATTAGAACACTATGACGTGTTAAATAGTAACAGTAATTCATGATACCGACCACTTTAAGCATTTACACACACACTCACACACACACACACACACACACACACACACACACACACACACACAATATATGTATGGGATTATGTACGTATGTATGTTTATTTTTTGCCATATAAACCTGACATCACTTTTTGCATTGTTTTTTTTCCCATATTAAAGATATTGATCTGTTATCAACAAAACATTATTTTTATTTACCTCGACTGTGACTGTGTCCGCACAATCTGTTATAAAATGTAGAACTAATCTATAATTCTAAAAGTAATTAATTCAATAAACATAACAGAGTGCACCGTATTAAAGTGTGTGTTTTTTTGATCATATAATTTAAAACAGTTTCTTTATTTATTTATTATCTTTTTAAATTATCTAATGATCTGTGTTAGTGAAATTTTAGGCAGGCTAATATACATATCTCATTCTTGAACAGAAATTAGTCTTAAGAAGAAGAGGAACGCAATAAGAGAATTACCAAGTACATTTTTCATTTATTATACAATCAGAGAGAGAGAGAGAGAGAGAGAGAGAGAGAGAGAGAGAGAGAGAGAGAGAGAGAGAGAGAGAGAGAGAGAGAGAGAGAGAGAGAGAGAGAGAGAGAGAGAGAGAGAGAGAGAGAGAGAGAGAGAGAGAGAGAGAGAGAGAGAGAGAGAGAGAGAGAGAGAGAGAGAGAGAGAGAGGCAGATTCTGATACACATACAGATGTATAATATACGTGCATGTGCATGTATTTGACTTATATTGGTATATATTAGCGTGTGTGTGTGTGTGTGAACTTTTGCAGATACTCTGTATAAGTGTTTTTGTGTCGTACAAATGATTAGCTTCCTGTGTAAAACCATTACTTAGTTTGTTATTTGCGTTGACGTGTCAAATATATATTTTTACGTGAAGAAATTTGTAATTATTCTCTTAAATACTGCTGTTTTATATAAAAAAAAAGAAAACAAATAATAAATTAATGAACGAATGAATGAATAAATAAATAAATAAATAAATGTAAATGAATATACGGGAATTGATGAAAACATAGTCACACACACATTGTTCGTGTAGTTCTATCGAGAACCGACAGGTTTAAATTTTGTTCTTCTTCTTGTTTTGTCATCATCATTCTCATCATCGTCGTCGTGGTAATTATCATCATCATCATCATCTTCTTCTTCATTATTATTATTACTATTATTATTATTATTATTATTATTATTATTATTATTATTATTATTATTTATTATTGTTGTTATTGTTGTTGTTGTTACTTATTATTATTTTCTTTTTTAAGCTATTTATTTATGTATTTATTTAATATTACGTACAATCCACTTACTTTGTACCTACCTGAAGACAGACAGATATATAGACTCACACAAGGATTCACATCAGACATTCATATACATCTAATCATATAATAGATAAAATATACATGCATAAAAAAAAAAAAAAAAAAAAGCACACAGATCATAAACATACAAAAACACATGTACATGCACGTGTAGACCAAGACAGATGGCTTGATAGACAGATATGTAGGTAGGAAGGCAGAAAGAGAGACCGATAGACACAGACAGATAGACAGACAGACAGATAGGCAGATACAGAGATAGACAGACAGATTGACTGACTGACAGATTTACTGACAGACAAATGCAGAGAAATGATAATTATTCATTTATTTATTTACTTCTTTTCTTCTCTACTTATTTATTTATTTATTTACTCATTTATCTCTTTGCTTGTGTACTTAATTTCAGTATCATTATTTTGATTATTATCAATAACATTATTTTATTTATTTTATTTTGCAGAATGTGCATCCTTTTGGTGTGTTTGTATTTCGTATTTTCTGTCGCTGACGTGCACTGCTGTTTCTTTCAGAAGCGTAGTGAGATAATACTTAAGGGTTGCACACGAGACATCCGTACTGAAATGAGGAAATTTCTACCCATGTTTGACAGTTCGTGTAAACGATATGACCTCTGTTACATTTGTGTAAGTAAACGTCATGTTCTCAATTATCTTTGTGTAAGTAAACGTCACTATCTCAGTTATATTTGTGTAAGTAAACGTCCTGATCTTAGTTATGTTTGTGTAACTAAAAGTCCTGATCTCAGTTACCTTTGTGTAAGTAAACGTCCTGATCTAGTATATTTGTGTAAGTAAACGTCCTCATATCAGATATCTTTGTGTAAGTAAACGACCTGATCTCAGTTATCTTTGTGTAAGTAAAGATCCTGATCTCAGTTATCTTTGTGTAAGTAAACGTCCTGATCTCAGTTATCTTTCTGTAACTAAACGTCCTGATCTCAGTTATCTTGTGGAACAAAACGTCATGATCTCAGTTGTCTTGTGTAAGTAAACGTCCTGATATATGTTATCTTTGTGTTAGTAAACGTCCTGATATCAGTTCTCTTTGTGTAACAATACCTTATGATCTCAGTTATCTATGTGTAAGTAAACGTTCTGATCTATGTTATCTTTGTGTAAGTAAACGTCCTGATCTGAGTAACCTTTATAAGTAAACGTCCTGATATCTTTATCTTTTTGTAAGTAAACGTCCTGATATATGTTATCTTTTTGTAAGTAAACGTCCTGATATCAGTTATCTTTGTGTAACAAAACGTCCTGATCTCAGTTATCTTTGTGTAACAAAACGTCCTGATCTCAGTTATCTTGTGGAACAAAACGTCATGATCTCAGTTATCTTGTGTAAGTAAACGTCCTGATATATGTTACCTTTGTGTAAGTAAACGTCCTGATATCAGTTCTATATGTGTAACAAAACGTCATGATCTCAGTTATATTTGTGTAAGTAAACGTCATGATCTCAGTTATCTTTGTGTAAGTAAACGTCGTGATGAAAGTTATCTTTGTGTACGTAAACGTCCTGATCTCAGTTATGTTTGTGTAAGTAAACGTCCTGATCTCAGTTATCTTTGTGTAAGTAAACGTCCTGATCTCAGTTACTTTTGTGTAAGTAAACGTCCTGATCTCTGTTATCTTTGTGTAAGTAAACGTCCTGATCTTAGTTATCTTTGTTTAAGGAAACGTCCTGATGTATGTTGCTTTTGCGTAAGTAAACGTCCTGATCTCAGTTATCTTTGTGTAAGTAAACGTCCTGATCTCAGTTATCTTTGTGTAAGTAAACGTCCTGATCTCTGTTATCTTTGTGAAAGTAAACGTCATGACCTCAGTTATCTTGAGTAAGTAAATATCCTGATATCTCATATCTTTGTTTAAGTAAACGTCTGGATTTCAGGTATTTTTCTGTAAGTAAACTTTCTATACATATATGGATACAAATGTACAAACACGCAGAAACATACACACAAACATATATGCATAGACATGCATAGAGTCACACAAATACACATATAAAAATACATATACAAATAAATATATCCTAGCACACATATATACACGCATGCACGCACATATACAAATTCAGAGTGATGCACACACAGAGCCAAGCACATTTTCTGTCCTAAATACATACACAGATACACACATTTAAAATCATTTCGTATTTCAGGCGAGAGCGTTGAACAATGATAAGAGTTACTGTGACTTCTGGTTTTTCAAACATCTTGAAGCACGATGCAACATGAGAAAGGAGTGTCAAAGCGCGCTATTATATTTCTTTAAACACAACATTCAAAACGCAGATGTTTTAGATCATTCACCAAACATGTGTAAAAGTATTGATATCCAGAGGTGCATCGTTTAACCAAAGCAAATAAACGATATTGAAGATATCCTTGATTTTGTCGTTTCTTTCTGCCTGTAGTACTAAGAGTATTACTAACTATTCTTACTGTAATTTCTACTGCTATCACTGCTAGAATTATTACAGACATAGAACGTTTACTTCCAATAGAGAACAAAATATCTATTATTATTATTATTATTATTATTTGTTGTTGTTGTTCCAGTTCTTATTGTTATTATTATTGTTGTTGTTCTTATTATTATAGCAGTTGTTGCCTTTGTTACTATTGCCGCTACCAATGATGCTTTTTCTATTATTACAACACAAATACAGATGTTCATGCTGTTTATTGTACCATTACAACTACTACTACAGTTTTCACTAATTATATGTTTTAATACTGTTACAAATACTACACTGGCTGCTATAGAAACAACTTCTACTACAACTGAGAAAAGTAATGTTAGAATGATTCTTCGTGTTATGTGTGAGAAAACTGAAAACAACGATAAAAACTAAAACTCGGTGACGATCAACTAAGAAAAAAAAAAGAATCCTGATTTTAATTGTCATTGCATATTTCCTGCTATTCCTAGGAAAAATTCAGCGTGTTTCAATTTCTCACTGATATTCACTCTCAGTCTTCAAACAGTGATACCGACCCGTTGATTGGAAACTCGACATTACTTCTTTTATTCGTCGTAAAAATATCGCCAAAACCGTTCACAGAGACTGGCCATAAACTTTTCTCTATAACCCTTTATTTCCATCTGCATTTTGTTATTATCGATGTATATTAGCGTATGCGTGTGCACCTGTTCAGATATTCTGTGCATGTGTTTTTGTGTCGTACAAATGATTGGCCTCCTGTTTTAAACGATTACTTAGTTTGTTATTTGCGTTGACGTGTCAAATATATTTTATTACGTGAACAAATTTGTAATTATTCTCTTAATAATGCTGTTGTATATAAACAAAGAAGGAAACAAATAATAAATTAATGAACGAACGAATGAATGAATGAATGAATGAATGAACAAATAAATGTAAATGAATATTCGGGAATTGATGAAAACATAGTCACACACACATTGTTCGTGTAGTTGTATCGAGTACCGACAGGTCTAAATTTTTGTTCTTCTTGTTGTTTTGTCATCATTATTCTCATCATCGTCGTCGTAGTAATAATCATCATCATCATCATCGTATTCATTATTATTATTATTATTATTATTATTATTATTATTATTATTAAAATCATAATTCTCTTAACTACTATTATTATTATTGTTGTTATTGTTGTTGTTTTTACTTATCATTATTTTCGTTTTTAAGCAATTTATTTGTTTGTATTTATCATTACGTACCATCGATTAGTCTATAACTACCTGAAGACAGACAAAAATGTAGACTCACACACGGACTCACATCAGTCACTCATATACCTCTATTAATATACATAGAAAAACAAACATGAATATAAAACACACATCATAAACCTACAGAAACACATTCGCATGCACGTGCAGACAAAGACAGATGGCGTGATAGAGATACAGATAGACAGACAGACAGATTTACTGACAAACTGACAAATGTAGAGAAATGATATTTACTCATTTATTCATTTACCTCTTTGATTCT
The DNA here is from genome assembly GCA_012295275.1 of Chrysomallon squamiferum. NCBI lineage: Eukaryota > Metazoa > Mollusca > Gastropoda > Neomphalida > Peltospiridae > Chrysomallon > Chrysomallon squamiferum. The sequence continues at coordinate 14,968,266 of CM022676.1, forward strand.
GTACTTAATCGTATAGTAACTATTTTGATTATTATCAGTATCTTTATTTTCTTTTATTTTCTTTGATTTATTTGTTTTATTTTATTTAATATTATTTTGCAAAATGTTCATCCTTTTGGTGTGTTTTTATTTCGTAGCCTCTGTGGATCACACGCAGTGTTGTTTGTACAAGAAGAATAGTGAGATAATACTGAAAGGTTGCAAACGAGACATCCGTACTGAAATGCAGAAATTTTTACCCATGTTTGAGAGTTCGTGTAAACGATATGACCTCTGCTACCTTTGTGTAAGTAAACGATCTGATCTCATTTATCTTTGTGTAAGTAAACGTCGTGATCTCAGTTATCTTTCTGTAAGTAAACGTCCTGATCTCAGTTAACTTTGTGAATAAATGACATTATCTCATTAATTTTTGTGTATGAAAATCACGTTTTACAAATAACGTGATCTGAGTTATATCTGTGTAACAGACGACGAGTTATCTAAGTATTAGTAAACGACACACACATATATACATATATATATACGTACATATATATATATATATATATATATATATATATATATATATATCTGCATACAAATGTACAAAAACGCACAAACATACACAGAAACATGCATGAATAGACAGGCATACACACACAAATACACATACAAAAAGACACATATAAACACATAAATATATCCTAGCACACATATACACGCATGCACGCACATATACAAATTAAGAGAGAGGCATACACAGAGCCAAACACACATTCTGTCCTAAAAATATACACACATTTAAAATCGTTTCTTATTTCAGGGGAGAGCGTTGAACAATGATAAGACTTACTGTGACTTCTGGTTTTTCAAACATCTTGAAGCAAGATGCAACATGAGAATGGATTGTCTAAGTGCGCTATTATATTTCTTTGGAACTAACGTTCAAAACACAAGTGTTTTACCTCCTTCACCAAAGATGTGTAAAAGTATCGTTGTCCAGAGGTGCATCGTTTAACCAAAGCAAATAAACGATGTTGAAGATATCCTTGATTTTGTCGTTTCTTTCTGCCTGTAGTACTAATAGTATTACTAACTATTCTTACTGTAATTTCTACTGCTATCACTACTAGTACTAGTCTAGACATAGAACATTTACTTTCAATACTGAACTAATATCTACTACTAATACTATACTTGTAGTAATTACTAACACGACTTCTACAAGTAATAATACTACAATCATTGCTACTACTAGTAATATTAGTGTTATTGCTATTACTACTACTATTCCAACGGTTACTACTACTGCATCTGCTGTTATTACTACTACTGTTACAACAATAACAACTGCTACTACTACAACTACTATTACCACTATTGTTGCTGTTCCTACTACTACTACATAGTTACATAGGTTGAAAAACTCTTATCCGAATATACAGTGATGCCTTATGGTTTAAGTTAACATTAGTTACTGTACAGAGATACAAAACAAATAAGATAACAAATATCTGCACGCTCTCTTCTATTAGTTTTATTATTATTATTAAAAAAAAATTAAAAAATCCTTATTTTAATTGTCATTGCATATTTCCTGCAAATACTAGCAAGAATTAACCGTGTTTCAAATTCTCACTGATATTCACTCTCAGTCTTCAAACAGTGATACCGACGCGTTGATTGGAAACTCGGCATTACCGCTTTTATTGGTCGTAAAAAAATCGTCAAAACCGTTCAGAAATGTTGGCCATAAACTTTTTCTCTATAACCCTTTATTTCCATCTGCATTTTGTTATTACTTTCCTGCGCTAATAGGTGCTGAAATGCGCGATTCAATTAGCAGCCTGTGATAAAGACGTTTGCAATGAATACAGGTGTAAATTATGAATTTCACACAGCTAAGTCCTATAATGAAAGAACAAGTCTAAAGAAATTTAATCCCAAGCATTCAGAAAGGTTTATACAGTACGATCAAATAGCCTCTTTTGCATAATTATAATAATAATAATAACAATAATAATAGTAGTAGTAATAATAATAATAATAATAATAATAATAATAATAATAATAATAATAATAATAATAATAATAATAATAATAATGATAATAATAATAAATCGAAAATGAAAGTCAGAAAGAGAGAAAGAAAATTATTTGATGATCAAAATGTTGAAGTTGATGACGACGGTAGTAATTCCGTAGGTGTTCAATCATTACTGTAATTACCCTCACACCTATACTACTACTACTGCTACTACCACCACCACCACTACTACTACAGTGACTGTTATTACTAAAACCTCTGCTACTATTACAGTGATTTTTATTATTGACACCTCTACTACTACTACTAGTACAACTACAACAACCACTACTACTACTACTTCATTAACAGTTATTACTGACAACTGTTCTACTACTGTTGAGACTACCACCGCTACTACTACTACTTCTACTACAACCACCTTCACTACTGTCACTACTACTTTACAACAATGACTATTATTACTACTCATTTTACTATTACTTTGGTATTTCTGGTATCAGTTATCACAATTTTGCTTCTTTATTGTTCTTTCTTTCTTATCTTGTTCTACTCCGTCTATACAAGTTAACTACCGTTACGCAAGTTCCGTCTGCGATAGAAACTCAAATGAAAGTTGATGTTACCTCACGTTTCGTGGGTGACACTAATTCCCGCTCTGTCATGTGACGTGATTGTGACGTCACGGAGCCAGGCGACACTGCGACTGGCGGATGACAAAGAGTTAATTATTTCATGCTGGATTATCTTGTCAGAATTAACACTGACGTGTCTCTTATCTGATTATCGTGTCACAGTCGGCAATTAGAATGACAGCAAGCTTTAAAGTGAATAGATTTTAAAACTACCAAATACTGAGTTTGAATAAATGGTTTTATTTAATTATTATTAGTTGTTATAGTAGTAGTAGTAGCAGCAGTAATATTAGTAATAGTAATAATAGCAGTAATAGTAGTAACAGTAATAGAAACTGCAGCAGCAGTAGTAGTAGCGTTAGTAGTAGTATTGCTTATTGTATATGCGTGTTTTTATGGACACACATAGGGAGAGAGCGAGAGAGAGAGAGAGAGAGAGAGAGAGAGAGAGAGAGAGAGAGAGAGAGAGAGAGAGAGAGAGAGAGAGAGAGAGAGAGAGAGAGAGAGAGAGAGAGAGAGAGAGAGAGAGAGAGAGAGAGAGAGAGAGAGAGAGAGAGAGAGAGAATATTTAAAATATGTGTATATGTGTGGGTGTGTATAACCAAAAATAAATTTAAAGTTTCAATGAAAGAACGAATAAAATAAATAAATAAATAAACACTATATTTGTATATTCAGTATTCAGTGTCTACGAAATACAGTCATAAATTAGTCATTACCGTCACGACTTCTAGCCACAACTGGTGCGACAATTATTTTTTATATATATTTTTTTACTTTGAACCATCATTCCAGAATAATAAATTCAGTTTTAGCTTTTTCATTGTCAAACATTTGATCTAGCATTTTCTATTTATTTATACACCTCTCTCTCCCACAACTGGTGCGAATACGTTCCTGAATAATAAATTCAGTTTTAACTTTTCTAGTGTTCAGACTGTAAAGCATCCGAACTAGTACACACACACACACACACACACACACACACACACACTCGCACATACACACAGCCACTCACACAAAAACAAACACACACATACACACACACACTCACACACTCACACACACACACACACACACACACACACACACACTCACTCTCTCTCTCTTTCTCTCTTTCTTTCTGTATCTCTCTACCGAATACAAATACAAAAAAAGTAGGAATGAAAGAAAAATGTATAACATTCTTTATTAGTAAAAAGTACTATTGTATACAATAATTATTTTGATACTTTTCTTTAGTATTTACTGTATGCAGTACAATAAATGAATAAACATGTTTTGCAAATTTCTGATATAATTGTAGATGATGCCGGTAGTTGCCAATCGATAAAATAATAATAATGTAATATGATGATAAATGACGTTTTATAAAAATTGACATTCCTGTATACAAGATACTTGATTAAAACAAAATATTAAACTTTATAAACGAATATCCCTTCTGATAAAAGGAGAAAAGTACGTTTTTACTTGATATTTATTAACTAGATACAAATAATAATAATAATAATAATAATAATAATAATAATAATAATAATAATAATAATAATAATAATAATCACAATAACAAGAGAACAAGTATGTAAGAAAGTTTTGAAAAATGTGTACGTAATAAAAAGTTGATAACATTTATCCAAACAAGAGTTGTCGTTCATGGTAATTATTGATGATTAAATCCGACAGAAGGCGATTGTTACTAGCACGTGATTTGTAGATATCGACAGAATCGAAATTTCGAGATTTTGCAATTTTGTTAGAATGGAACGATTTTCTAGTCCGGATGTCGCAAACATCTGCCGAGTACGCATGCGTGTATTCATACTCTTCTGCGTCGTGCGTTGCCTGTTGATCTGAATGTGTCCTGTTACTCGTGTTACTGAGCTGTTCAATCGAATCAGTCTGCAGGTCAGTTACAGAACAAGAAAGCCTGCACAGAGAAGTATTTTCTTCCACGCTGTTGTGTTTGTCCGTGTGTGCTTCTGTCATAAGTGAACTAGTTTTAGATTTGCACCGTCCTGAGTTCAAATCTCTCACCTGTCTACGAGATTTTGTTTTCGGAACGGCAGTGCTGTGATGCTTGTGCTTCGGGATCGAAACTGTGAGAGGAACTTTAGAGCGGTTTGAGTCGCTGACAGTCTGTTTGTGATGAGACGAACGTGAAATGTTTTGTCTGAGCCGCTGTTCACCTCGGCTCGACTTTTCACTGAGGCCTGCACACGAAAGTGAAGCACACTGAGAACAGGGTGTGTCGCTGTAACGAGTCTGGTCCGCGCGGCTGTGTCTGACACACGTCCTGCACGTGCCAGCCAGTTTGACAAGATCGCATTTCCACGTTTTGCTCATCCGAAATTCAGTCTCGTAGTAACCGCTACTGTTCTCCGATTCGGAATAGTCCGCCAGAGCGCCTTCGTCATCGGAATAGGTTTTAGACACCAAGTGACATCCTTGTATCTGTGACGTCATAGAGAGACTAGAGACAGTCGTCATGGATTCGCTGTCAGATTCCTCGTTGACTGGCGTCACCTGTTGGATTATCTCCCTTATTTTGCACTTGTGGGCTAAGTTTTGCTCAATTCTCGCTAACTGCAACTCGTAATTCGTCGGATCTCCGTCGCTGGAGGTGCTGACGTCATACTCGCAGCCCGTGTCGCTGCTCGCCAACAAGCTGTAGTCTCCGCAGTGTATCGGTCGATGTTCTCCCGTTTCCGCAAAACTGTCTGAACTTAAGTGACTAACGTCCACTGGACAGCACCGCTGTGAATCCGACAAGTCGTAAGTGAGATCCACGCCACTCGAACTTGTTTCCGTGTTGCCGGACATGGACGAATTACGCCGACCAGTCAGAGCACAGGCGAAAACCGACGAAGCACGAGATCGGACTGTTGTCTCTGCGTCACTTCTCGCACGGACATCAGGCTCGGGTATGTTTACAACCATGTAAGGTCCGTCCTGGCTTTGAAACTCTCCCTTGAAATCACCGTTTCTCCGTGGCTCCCGATCACACTGAAAATGCAGATCGGAAATCTCCTCATAAATGTGGTAGTCCTTTGAGCCGAGATTCTCCTCGTTGAATCCGTACTCGCTGTCTGGCGGCTTGGAAGCAGGCGTCTTCTGCCTTCGCCTTCCTTTCAACCATCGAAACATCCTCAACTCTCGCGACGATCTGGCAGTTAACAGTCAACAGCTGCGTTCAGTCCTGAAGAAAAATATAAAATAAATAAATAAATAAATAAATGATACGTCGACTACGACTACTACTACTACTACTACTACTACTACTACTACTACTACTACTACTAATAATAATAATGATAATAGTATAAATAATAAGAAGAAATTTAGAAAAGGAAAAAGAAAATAAAATGTCAATCATGCACGTGGTACACAGAACATCTGATAAATTGTAAGAAGACATCGATGCAGAGAGTGAGAGAATAAAATAAAATTAAAATAAATAAATAAATAACAAAACTGCTACTACTACTACTATTAATACTAATACTACTACTAATAATAATAAAAATAAAATTAAAATTAAAAACAGTAAAAAGATATCACGTTAGCTGTCATGTTTTCTCTGTTTAACGAATCCATGATTTTTATATCTCGCTCATTGACGATGAGTGTTTGTAGTAACAGTAAGAGCGAAAAAAACTAAAGTTTAATACCAGTACATAATTATTTTAATATTGATAAAACATTTATTTCATTGAGCGTAAACCTAATTTTATTTTATTTTGTTATTTTACTTCATTTTATTTTACCTACTTCTGTTTTATCTTACATTACATTAATTTTCATTACATTATATTATGTTTTATTATATTATATTATATTATATTATATTATATTATATTATATTATATTATGTTATATTATGTTATGTCATATGATATTACAATATTATATTATTATATTACTCTGCGTTATAGTATATTGTATTATATTGCATTATATTATACTATATCGTATTATGTTGCATTATGTTATGTTATGTCATATATCATCTCATATTAGATTATATTACATTATATATTTATATTATATTAGATTATATATCTATATTATATTATATTATATTATGTTATATATTTCGCTACCAGCGGAAGATGATCAGCTTTGCCTCTAGGACTGAGATTACGTTTAAAAGTCTCTGTCAGATGAAAGACACAAGTGAAATAAAACTGTGCTGTAAGGAGAAAAAAAAACACGACAAGTAAGAAGACTTGTAATTAGGTAATGTACATTTCAGTGTTCATACCTGATGTAGCATTCACTGGCCCGTGTCGAGTGTGTGGGGGTGGGTGGATGGGGGGGGGCTAATGCGTAAATTTGCACATAGAAATAGCAGAACACGTTTGAGTGAAACCCACACGCTTGAACAACTCACTGAACTGCGCGTAAGAATGACAGACAAACAGACAGATAGATGCTGAGCAAGTGTGTTCTGATGTGATAGATTACATGAGAGTGTATATATACAGATACATAATATGTGCATTCATACATACATACATGCATACATACACACATGCATTTTATACGTACGTACATACATGCATACAAAGAGAGAGAAAGAGAGAGGCAGAGAATGGTGAGAGAGAGAGAGAGAGATAGAGAGAGAGAGAGAGAGAGAGAGAGAGAGAGAGAGAGAGAGAGAGAGAGAGAGAGAGAGAGAGAGAGAGAGAGAGATTTTTAGGTACAAACGTGACAATGACCTAACAAAAATCAAATTCAAAATGTTTAACATTCATAAATCAAATAAAATGTAATACCTCTGAGTAACTCATTAACTAATAATAATAATAATAATAATAATAATAATAATAATAATAACAATAATAATAATAAACGTTGGATGTGTGTAGTTTTACGGTCCAGAGAGTTGGTTGAAAGGACTGTTGTCAATGAATGAAAGTTTTGTTTGGGAAACTACGTAGAGATCCCAAAGGAAAGGAAAACGTGGGATATAGAACGACAGTTTTGTTAGACAATTACTCCACAGCAATAAAAAACAGATTAAAACGTCGATGTTGAGAAAGTAGACATCAGACACAATGCGACTTTTATCACAAATTAATCATCCAGAAAGTCCTTACACTGAGAAAAAAAAGGTTATGAACACAGCTGTGAAGAACATGCAGCACAGAACATCATGGAGCATAGAACCTAACGGAATAGAGAACAACATCAAACACAGAGAAAAAAAAAAAAAATTAGAACAATGAGGAACACAGAACACGACGGAAACCTCTGATAAATAAATAAAATTTAAATTAAAATTAAAAAAAAAAATTAAAAAAAATATCGAGGATCCAAGGTCGCCATTTTTGGGTGAAATGCGAGCTGGCGACCAATCTGAAAGTGGTCACTGAAAATAACACGACTCGCCGAGTCCAGACTTCGCTGCTGTTCTCTGGCGTTCACCAGCCGCTCGGTTTCTGTACCCATTGTCGCGTTGTCGCGTTGTCCTGTTGTAGTGTTGCTTGTTGTCTATTGACAGAGGCAACATAATAGTTTGTAAAAGTAGCTGTCTGAGCTGCCGGGAAATGTCGTAAGTGTCTTTGGGGTCAAGGGTCAGGATAACACATTCCATTGATGTTTACAGTTGTCTCGTTCTCTCGCTCGCTCGCTTTTTCTCTACATCTCTGTTTCTACCTTTATTTTATTTTCATATATTCGAAGTGCAATAATAATAATAATAATAATAATAATAATAATAATAATAATAATAATAATAAATAAATTTTTTTTTTTCTTGAAGTGATAGTAAAGATTTGCTTTTCAATATTTTAAATCACATCACATAGTAGAATTAAGTCTTGCTAAACTGTGTCTAACCACAAATAACAATACCACCAGCAACCATGCCTCTACTAAAACAACAACAACAGTAATAATAATAATAATAATAATAATAATAATAATAATAATAATAATAATAATAAACAAAGCGAAAATAACTGTAGATGAATTTACGTGGAAGGTTGCAGTGAGTCACGCGGTGTGACGGCTTCTTTAGGTGATGTAAATTCGCTGTTTGTTATTTTAAAACTGATGAAAGGAGAACGCGACAGGAGACAGTTTGTTTTGTACCTGGTGACACAGCTTGCCTGATAATAGCACGGCCCGTTACATATATTTACATTTTTTATATATACATGTATAAAAGAAAGACACGGAGGAGGGGAATAAGAAAGGAAAAAAGAAAAGGAAGAAAGAAAACAAAGAATGAATGAATGAATGAAAGAAAGAAGGACACATTTATCTTGATATCTAAAAAAAAAAAGAAAGTAGCAGAAATGTATGTATGTGTATATCTATATCTATCTATCTATCTATCTATCTATCTATCTATCTATCTATCTATCTATCTATCTATATCTATATATATATATCGAGTGTGCTTGCGCCTATGGCGTGCATACGTGTGCATGGTTGTGGCCGAGTGACAGAGAGAAAAGAGGTAAAACTTACAACGTGAAGACGAGTGCGCTCTGTTTAACAATGAACCGCTATTAGACACATCACATTAGCTCAAATCCAACATCTGACAACCGCCGAGTCGATTCTTGACCTGCGGTCAGCGAGGGACGCGCCCCGGTTGGTTCAAACGTCCCATAAATCCCCTCCCAGCTTTTGTCAAACGAATCTGAGTAATTTATAACAGCTACTTGCAGCGCGGTCCAGATTCGTCACATTCTTCTGAGCGACTTCAGTTTGCTGGCTCCATAGAAAGGTTAGAACCCGGCTCTTCTGGGCGTTAAATGGCAGCTTATTGTGGCGTTAAATAACAGCTTATTGCGGCGTTAAATGACAGCTTATGAAGGCGTCAGTTCCATCGCTGTGGAGCCGCGGTAAGGCGTCGAAACGAGAATCAAGACTTTTTAATCTGATTTTAACGACCGGCATCTGGAAATAATTCGGCTTCTCATTTGCGTATATCTAATGCAGTACAGTATTTATTTTCTTATTTATGTATAATTTGTGTGGGTTTTTTATTACTATTATTATTATTATTATTATTATTATTATTATTATTATTATTATTATTATTATTATTATTATTATTATTTTGTGTGTGTGTGTGTGTCTTCTGACCATATTTACATTGGAATTTGGTAGTTGAAAAAAAAGAATAAAAAAAAAAAAAAGTAATAATAACAACAACAACAAAAACAACATAAATAAATAAATAAATAGACAAATAAATAAATAAAAGAAAGAAAAAGAAGAAGAAAAAGAATAGTCAAATTAGTAGTATTAGTAGCAGTAACAATAACAGATATGTATAACTCACCTTTTAGTACACAAATATCGACCCATACTTTAATAGTATTATGACTAAAATATATTCTTTGTTAGTCTGTTGTTGTCGTTATTGCAGTAAGAGATATATTTCTGAGATCTAACTGACTCGAAGTGAAAAACATATGCATCAGCTGACACGTACAAGTTATGACTAAAAGAAGCCCCGGGGTACATTAATTATTACAAAAATTTAACAGGTGGCTGCAAAATAACGATTAAGGTCAGCGTGTACTTTTGCGCTTTTCTATAACTGTCTTTTGGCTTTGTTTATTTATTTATTTATTTATTTATTTATTATATTTTGGTTTAATTGTTCTCTGATTGTTTGTTTGTTCAGTAGATATATCACAGGTTTTGTTTTCTTTGGTTTGCTGGCTGACAAATTATATATTTCTTGAATTATATCGATATTTTCTACTGCATTTCTTTTTTCCTATTTTTCTTCTTTTTCGTCTTCTCCTTCTTTTTTTTTCCTGCTGTTTTCAAAATAAATTACAGGTCAGGCTTCACTAGTTGCAAGGTATTACCTGTAGCTATGTTAACGACACAACCCTATTGTTGTGAGTGCTCTGTCTGCAGATAACACGAAACTGAATATTCCACTCACTAGCCGAAAAAAAATATATGTACACAATTTTTTTTTTTTTTTTTTAGTTATTTTTAAATTATTATTTAACTGTGTTTTTTTTCATTTTCATTTTTTTGTTTTGCCATTTATTTTTGTTTGTTAATCAAATGAACTGCAATAAAATTGCCACAGGAAAAAAAAAAAAAAAAAAAATTAAAAAAAAAAATTAAAAATTAAAAAAGTTAGAGAAGGAATAAATAAATGAAAATAAAACAAATTAAAACTAGATTATGCTTTTAAATCGCTTAAGCAAATTTAATGAAATATATATATATATGCAGGGTATGCTGTGCGGAGTGTGTATAACGGTTGCATGATGCTTGCTCTCTCTCTCTCTCTCTCTCTCTCTCTCTCTCTCTCTCTCTCTCTCTCTCTCTCTCTCTCTCTCTCTCTCTCTCTCTCCGACTGACTCACATGGTTATTGACTTTTTGCAGCCAGATTTGTATTAGTGTAATTGTCTTGTGTAAAGAACCCCTGTCTAATTGGCAGTCACGAAACGACGCGTTGAGGTAATTATAAAGGTAGCTGCTATCAAGGCAGGTATTAATGTTAAGACTTCTCATAGCCGAGGGTGGCAATTACCCCTTGACTTATCGACTGACTGGTCAGTTCAGTGATAAGACCGCTGGTCAAGGTGTTGACGTCAGTTTAGACTGGCTTAAAGTCAACTGTTGACACGTACTGTTAGTGTTATAAATCGCGTGACGGTTACGCTGTATGAAACACAGTCGTGTGACGTCATCACAGTGACGCGAAAACTGTGATTGGTCACGTTTATAGAAACCAATGAGAAATTGGAGTTTCGTCGCCAAATTAAATTTTATTATTATTATTATTATTATTATTATTATTATTTTATTTCTTTTATTGATATTACTAATACTACTATTACTAGTACTGTTTATTTATGTATTTATTTATTATTTTATAATTATTTATTTATCTCAGTTATCTATACGAAGTAGCACGATAGTATCTTTTAGAGCCGTGTATGAATGAGGATAAGAAATCACTGGACACTGTTTAACGACATCGACAGCGAAGATGGGAAACTAATCACAAAGAACGCGCGTTGAACGCTGACAGCAACTTTTAACACTAACAGCAAAACGTCGCCGTGTTCACTAATTTCCTTTGATTTACGACTGTTTTCTGAAAATCGCTTATTCTGACCGGATCGTTTTGCTTTTCCTGAGTCACTTTCTGTTTAAATAAGTCACAATTAGCGAGACGTGCACGACGTGATTCATCAATAACGTCGTAGCAGTCGTGTATACAAGCGGAACTGGTCGCAGGTGACATCCGCACGTGCATATCGCGAGATCTCGTGTGTCATGGCAGAGGACTATATTTGAATTTTTCCGTTATTCTGAAACCTTTTGTATTCTTATCATATTGTTTCGTATTCATCACATTTATAAGAAAAATATGGATTTTTGTGTGTGTGCTGCAGTACACACTAGCATGTCGATTTCAGTATAAAAACTTAGATATTTTTCTTGATAACTGTATATTGTTCTTTTAATCGTAAACTTGTCTGTATATTGATATATTCATCTGTCTCATTATTATTTTTTTTTTTTTTTTTTTTTTGTTATGCATGATTGTTTATTTTTCTACCTATCCGCCTTTCAGTCTGTCTGATTAAAAACATATGGTATATATACGTGTATAGAATACACACACACACACACAGACACACACACATAAACACACATATATATTGTATATATTATATGCATCTATATCTACATATCTATCTATCAATTTGTCTGTCTGTCTGTCAGAGTGTAAGTATGTATGTATAACAGTTTTCTCGTCTCTAATATTCATTTCATTACTTTTTTATTTATGTATCTGATAGCTTAAATGTCGCAAGTTTAGCATATACATTATAATGTGTGGTAACATCCTTTAAAGGTTGTATTCAAATCTCAGGTACATTTGTTACCATTATTTATTTAACTGACTTTATTTTACTATATTTTTATTTTATTTTATTTATTTATTTATTTATTTATTTATTAATTATTATTATTGTTATTATTATTATTATTATTATTATTATTATTATTATTATTATTATTATTATTATTATTATTATTATTATTATTATTAATCACATCAGTAACTTTATTAGTCAGTAATATAAAACCGTTTCTTTGCCTTTCCTTCTATTTTTTGTTCTGCTTTATTATTAACATTATTTTATTAAAATTAGTGTTTTGTATAATATGTACATGCAAACATACAATATTACTATTTCATTAACAACCTCAGCTGCCACCTTTTTTGCTTTTCTGTATTTGTACCATCGTAAACATAGGTTTAATATTATTTGTTTAGTATTTCTTTATTATTTCGGTTTTCTTTATGTTATTAGCTTGTTGGTTTATCTGAATTACAATCAGAACTATATCATTAGCTTCAAAATGAAAACTACTTGATGATTAGTTACGCACAGTTGAAGACACAAACGTGTATCTGTGTATTACTCAGCACACAAACAGACAACTGATACTCCTGTTGTTTAATGAGTCGTGGGCTACACCAATAAACTTGTTTACAACAAGTGTCACCTCTTACACAGTCAGTGTCATTCGCTGTAAGTCAAACCGTGGATTAAATTTAATAATTTATACCAGTTTGTACAGTTAATGCTCTTATTAATCAACTTACAGTTTATCACCACTACTACTACTACTACCACCACTACTACTACTACTACCACTACTACTACTACTACTACTACTACTACTACCACCACTACTACTACTACTACTACTACTACTATTTCTACCACTACTACTACTACTACTATTACTGATTCTGTTTGTGATACTGCTGCTTCTAATATTACTCGTATCACAAATACTACTACTAAAATTACGACTACTTCTCCTACTGCTACTATTATTATTACTACTACTACTGCCGTTACATACAACAACATCCTCATCGTTACTATAATCAACATCATTATACCAGTATAAAAAAAAACAGAAACAATAACACCAAGAACTACAACGATAACAACAGTAGCAGCAGCAACAATAAAAAATAAAATAAATAAAAATAAATAAAACTACTAAATGACACTACTACTACAAATAATAATAATAATAATAATAATAATAACAACAACAGCAATAATAGCAGTACTTGTAATCACGTGATCATGTTCTGTCAGCTATCTTAACACAAAAAGATGGTGTTCTGAAATTGTCTCAGTTCAAAGTTATTAAAAAAAAAAAAAAAAAGGATGAAGAAAAAAAATATCCAGTGTATCTTTACAAACGATAAAAAGTAGTTGACGTCGCAAGTGATACAAAGACAACGTCATGACCCGTGTCCGTCGGTGTAATTGTACTCCGCCTGGTGGCGCTGATGATTGCACGCGAGAGTGGCGTCGCTTTTATCTGCCAGACACATCAATTCAGCGCACACAGAGAGAAGCTTCTAATCTGTTTTGTAACGTGAAATCTACAAACCGTGACATTAACGTGAAATCTACAAACCGTGTAACGTGAAATGAACAAAACAGTCCGAGACGCAATAAAATAGTTTTAATACTTTCGAGAAAATGTTCACTTTTCCTCTCATCTTCCCTCTAGCTCTCTGCCCCTCTCTCTCCATCGTTTCTCTCTCCATCGTTTCTCTCTCTCTCTCTCTCTCTCTCTCTCTCTCTCTCTCTCTCTCTCTCTCTCTCTCTCTCTCTCTCTCTCTCTCTCTCTCTCTCTCTCTCTCTCTCCCCCGTCTGTCTGACTGTCTGTTTGTCTCTGTCTCTGTTTCTGTCTCTTTATCTCCAGCAGTCTATTCTTCTGTTTCTTTCTACCATAACATATTGATAATGAAAACAAGGATAAAGTACAGATAAGAGGTTTGTAACCTAAAACTGTTTCTGTCTGATTTCACGGCTTGTCGTTTTATAAGTACACTAGAACGTCCACATCATTAACACAACGACACAACTGCCACAGTTTCATCTTGTAATTCTACTACCGTGAAAATACGATTAATCGTATAGAATATTTAAAATATAGAGTATGAGAGAGAGAGAGAGAGAGAGAGAGAGAGAGAGAGAGAGAGAGAGAGAGAGAGAGAGAGAGAGAGAGAGAGAGACCGAGATATTTTAAATCGAGACATCTAACAGATAAGAAAGAAGGTAAATAAAACTAACTTTAAATGGATGAATACATCAAAAGTGAATTTGAATTAATATTTGAATTATTATTATTATTATTATTATTACTACTACTACTACTACTACTACTACTACTACTACTATTATTATTATTAGTACTTTTATTACTGTTATTATAGTAATAATTATTATTATTATTATCATCATCATAATGATCATCATCATCATAATTATGATTAGAGAAGGTAACAGGTTGAAAGCTGAAGTTGTAAAACGGGTCGCGTGTGCATTTCTGATGATGTTTACCGAAAATAACCGAATGTTGTCGAAAGCATTAACTTTCCTTCGTTATCAGCCGTAATTATCGACTAATTTCGCTGCAGGCATGTGACTAGCGCGTGTCTATTGTTTGAAAGGAAGTAAAATCGTTTTTTTTTTACGGGTGTCGGGGTAGTTGAGATATTTTCGCTGCCACAAGGTGGCGTGTTAGAATGGTATAAATTTCAAGAAATTAAACGTCAGAAAAGCCGAGTCGAGTTGCTATGACAATCACGTGACTCAATTAGCCGTGTTTTATTTTGTTGTCATATGCTGAGCGAACAAACACCGCTAAACAGTGTAGTTATTTTAATGTTCTCTTTTCTGTTTGTTTTGTTTTTCTGAACTCAGATGAAATCGTCTGGCATAACAGATGGTGAAGCGTTTAACTTTAACCTGTTCAGTGGCACATTTTGGCTATTATTTCTAGTACTAGTAATACTACTACTACTACTACCACTACTTTTACTACTACTACTACTACTACTACTACTACTACTACTACTACTACTACTACTACTACTACTACTACTACTACTAATAATAATAATAATAATAATACCACTAACCCAACGGGATCAAACCTGTTCAGAATACACACGCCAAACTAATTAGTGTCTGACTTGCGTTTCAGTTATAATAATGTTTGTGATAACTTGCTCATGTTGTAGTGGTGATGACAGAAGTGATAATAACAGTAGTAATCAAAATATATTTAAGATGCTTAATGAATGAGTATATATCTGTCTCTCTGTATATGCAAGAGAGAAGAAAACAAGACACTTACAGACAGGCACAAACATACGTCTGAATTTTAAAAGTCCAGAAAAAAGATTAATACCTTATTATATTAACTATTTTTTCCTTTGTAGGGAGGAGTGTATGTGTGTATGTGTGTGTGTGTGTATGTGTATGTGTATGTGTATGTGTATGTGTATGTGTGTGTGTGCCTGTGTGTGTGTGTATGTATGTGTGTGTGTGTATTTGTGTGTTTGTGTTTGTGTCTGTGTGTGTGTGTGTGAGGGTGTGCGTGCAGACAAATTTTTGATAAAACATTATATATGTTGAAAATTACACTGGTTTTTGAGTAATTCACCAGACCCTTATCAACATGAGTGTGTCTGTATGTGTGTGTGGGTGTTCGTGTATGTTGTTCTGCACCTGAATCCAGACACCCGAGATTTCCCTTTGTCGTGTCACCTTGATCTGCACTTCTTGATATTCACAGGTTAAGAATAAAACATGTACAGTTGGCGAGGCCTGCTATCGATTACAAACTTAGTCAAATAAATCACAGCGTCTAGCAGTTGTCTTTATTCAGTGTTCATTCGGACATTTATCTTGTCGCAGAGAAAGAAAGAAAAAAAATGACATCCTTGTCGTCTCCACGTTAATAGATTGATTTTTCTTTATTTCATTATCATTGTTAGAGCTTGTTTGTTGTGGTGGTGGTTACAGTAGTGGCTAATTTAGTAGTTGTTGTCGTAGCTTTATTAGAAGTAGTAATAACTGTAGTAGTAGTAGTAACAGCAGCAAAAGTAGTAGTAGAATGGAAAAGCATTAGACGTTACAGAAATGATAACAGTCGTTGTCGTACAGGTAGAAGGAGAATAACTGTAACAGTAGAAGATGAATTAGTAGTAGTTGTAGCAGTAGTTGTTTTTGGTGTTTTTTTGTTTGTTTGTTTTTTGGTGGGAGAAAAAGGGTTAATGTAATTGACACACTTTTATACAAGCAATAATTTTATCCTGATCACGTTTACACCAGTAAAAAGTCAACTATTGAAAGGATGAAAAAAAAAAAAAAAAAGACATTATAACTGAAAAAATTAAGTGAACAAATTAAATAAATACATTAAACAAAAATACTATAAGAAAAAAAAATAATAATCATATAAATAATCAAACAAAAACAAAAGCAACTACTGACTAACTAACTAACTAAGTAAATAAATAAATAAATCACACTAAGTAATGTATTAGATGTACACATGAGACTTAACGCCAATCTTTGATCAAACAACGCATTTACTTTGAGATTTGCTGTGTAGTGTTGCGTTCCAGTTTACTGTAATTATCTTGATAACCCAAATGCTCCTGGTATTCGCGTGGAAAAACATCAAAGAATAGCGACAAATGATCCGGCAACATCAACGTCATTATCGCAAAAATCTAAACTCGTTTTAATCCTCGAGTCGCCAGTTTAAACATTGACAGAGTATCGCTATAACAATAGCGTACAGTGTAACAGTATAGTCTAGTATTGTACCATCTTGTATCAGTTTAAACAGAGTATAGCTGTAACACTGTAGTCTAGTATTGTACCATCTTGTATCAGTTTAAACAGAGTATAGCTGTAACAGACTAGTCTAGTATTGTACCATGTTGTATCAGTTTAAACAGAGTATACCTGTAACAGTCTAGTCTAATATCGTACCATGTTGTACCAGTTTAAACAGAGTATACCTGTAACAGACTAGTCTACTATTGTACCATGTTGTATCAGTTTAAACAGAGTATAGCTGTAACAGACTAGTCTAGTATTGTACCATGTTGTACCAGTTTAAACAGAGTATACCTGTAACAGTCTAGTCTAATATCGTACCATGTTGTACCAGTTTAAACCTGTAACAGTGTGGTCTAATATCGTACCATGTAGTAACTATTCGTAGTAACAGTAGTGGTGGTAGTAGTAGTAGAATCAGTGGTAGGAAGGGTTGTTGCTTTGTAGTAGTATTAGTAGCAGTAACTAAAACACAAAGCGGCTACATTGTTTTATATATAACAATAATAATAATAATAAGAAGAAGAAGAATAAAAAGAAGAAGAAGAAGAACTAAAGAAATATCCTTAATCTTCTATTGACAGTTAGCAAGTCTAGGCAGATTTTTAATGGGCGATGTAAAAACTGCGGAGTGTAGCATGAAACGATTTTTTATATTTTTTTTTTATGTCAACGCTACTTCAAAATGCATCGTAAAATCTAAACAGAAAGAATCAAAGAAATGGTGCTTGTAATAAAATAGTTGTGCTTTCTACGGTTTTTATTTATTTATTTTTTTTGTTTTTGTATTAGTTTAGTTTTCTGTGTTGCCTTCATATATTTTTTCTCTCTCTCTAGCGATTTTATTATAGTTTTTTTTCTTTTATTTTGCTTTTGTTTCATTGCTTGTTTTATTATTTTATTTATTTCTCGTTATATTGCTTTATTCAGTTTCGTTCTGTTATTTTATCTTTTTCTTTTTTTCAAATTATTTTCACACAAATAAGCCTCCGGCACACACATAATAAAATTCATTGCAATAAATTAATGTCGTCGCTTTATGAACATAAAATAATTTTAGCATTATGAAAATATAGTGAGTTCATAATTATATGACATGCGTCATACACTGCATCAGAAACTTATACTACCATCTCTAATAATAATAATAATAATAATAATAATAATAATAATAATAATAATAATAAAATAATAATAATAATAATAATAATAATAATAATAATAAAAAAAGTAATAGTAATGTAAAATAAATCATGAAAGATAAAAAAGGAAGGATTCTTTCTATTAATACCACTTTCATTCTCTTTTTAACAAATACATTTACCTTCACGACTACTGATATTGATCCTGCTGTTACTACTACTACTACTACTGCTACTGCTACTTCTGCCACTACTAATATGCACCACTTACTGCTGCTATTATTAGAACTAATTCTACAAATATTAACGCAATTATTACCATATAAGAAGAGTTTTATTATGATTTTGTGTATTTGTGTGTGTGTATAAATACATATTTTCTTTTTCCTTTATTTATTTATTTATTTTTTTTTATTATTATTATTATTATTATTATTATTTTTTTTATTTTTTTTTTTTTTTTTTTTATTCAAATGAATATCTTATTTCAAGTTTATGACTGCAAAAAAGTTTTTTCATCGGATGACGATGGTTTGAACATTAATATTTTATAAACATAAAAACA
>CM022676.1:14992324-14999824 GCA_012295275.1 Chrysomallon squamiferum
TATGTATGTATGTATGTATGTATGTATATATGTGTGTGTGTGTGTGTATATATATATATATATATGCCTATATATGTTTATGTATGTATCCCTGTACGTAGTATGTGTCTGTCTATTGACGTGTGTGTATGTGTATCACTGTAACTATGTATGTATATATACGCATTTAAAAATAAACGCATTTAAAAAAGAAGAAGAAGAAGAAGAAGAAGAAGAAAAAGTCATAGATGAAATGTTTTATAAATATGTAATGTGCTACTGGGTGGGATTAGACTGTGTAAAACTACGCGTGCTGAAACATCATCTGATGTTCTTACAGCTGATTACACGTGTCTTCTATCACTCTCCACGTGGTCTCATGCTGTAATGGTTAGCACTCTGGACTTTGAATCCAGCGATCCGAGTTCAAATCTCGGTTAGACCTAGTTTTTGTTTTATTTATTAATACTATTTTTTTAAATGTTTTATTTATGTTGCTGGTTAGTTAGTTGTTCTTTGTGTTAACTGTTCTTAAAATGTGACATTACTGTTCCACTTCGCCTTCTCAATTATGGAATGATACGACAACCACCTTTACCACTGCTTCTACTACTTCTACAACTACTACTACTACTGCTTCTACGCATTACTACTATCGTTTATGTTGTAGCTATCACCATTATTGCGACTATGTATATGTATATGTAAGTATATGTGTTTGTATATATATATATATGTATATATACTAAAGTATATTTATATCTAAATATATATCTATATACACATACACACAGAGAGAACGAGACATAAATATATACACTACTACTTCGATGATTTATTATTATTATATTAATACTACTATTACTACTAATATCATTGTTGTTTTTGGTATTATTATTATTATTACTGTTGCTTTAATATTATTATTATAATAATTAATAATAATAATTATTTTTTTAATAAAGCATTATTTTAGTGTTGGTATTATTATTAATTATTCTACTACTACTACGACCTTCCATTGTTGCCGTTACTATTATCCCTACTAGCATTGGCATCTTAATAATCGCCATCATCATCACCGTCGACGTCATCATCATCACCGTCGACATCATCATCATCGTCGTCGATATGATCAACTCTACGCTGAGGAGGCGTTACCTCTTGAAGCAAGTCAAAAAGGTTGAATAACGCAAACCTGATTACACAGAGACGACGTTGATAACGATTACGACAACAACAACAACGACGGCTGTGAAAGTGGACTATCAACCTTGTCTTTTGTCCAGATCACAACCCCGTGTGTGAAGCACACTACGTCGTTTCTTTAGAAACCTCTGTAAGTGTGTGTACACACACACACACACCCCGGGTACGTTCAAGTTAGGTGAGAGCTTTACGTGAGTGGTGTGGTGACAAAAAGTGATAATTCCTCTGTAAACACTGACGTCGAAAGATAATTTCACAGTTTGCATTTCCCAGGGATTAAAACAGCATACGTCGATGTATATAATCATTACCTGATGTAACTATCTGTTGTCACGGTTACGCAATCCGGAGAGGACGTTAATACTGATTTATTTTCTGGGTGTTTTGCAGCTATCGCCAATTAGAACTACGCAGTAAAGATTAAAGTTTTGAGATTGTTTCTTCTCGTTGATACAACAGGCGTTAAGAAACAAAACAATAAACCAACAACGTTGTAATGTGACCGATTAAATGAGCCACTCTGCAATGGAGTTGTTGTTGTAGTTCTTCTGTAGTTGTTTACACGATTATTCAGCTTTTGTATTTCGTCTTTTTCATACCTTTTTTCATTCTTTCTTTCTTCACTGTTTTTCTTCTTATCGTCATCGCTATTATAGCCTTTGTTGTTTTTGTTGTTGTTTCTGTGATTGTTATTACTGCTGCTGTTGCTGTTACTGTTATTGTTATTATTATTATTATTATTATTATTATTATTATTATTATTTTATTGTTATTGCTGTTTTGTTGTTGCCGTCATTAGTTTGTTCCAACATTACTATTTTAATTATTTACTGTTTATTACCAGTCATACACATCTGTAATGTAACAAACATATTCTGCGTCTCTGATTCTGTCTTGGTGTTTCTGTAAGCGGATGTCGACTGTAAGTACATGTGTGTTTGTTATTTAAAATGATTAAACACTAATAACGCGAGATTTGAGACAGTCTGTTTATTTCACATTATTTATTCATGTATCATACATCATATATTACAGTGTGAGAAAGAAATATATTAATATATACATACATGTACATAATCTCTTTTTAATCAACGAAACTCGTATCGCAGTCATTAATTTACAAGTAATTTTATGTTCAGTTTTGTATCGGCTATCAGAAAGTACTCACAGATTTTGTAAAATGGAGAACTAAGACACAATGAAATGGATGCATGTTATAGCACATAATAAGAAATTAGTGAAATTTTTAAAAAAATATATATATATTTCTTTCTTGAAATAAAATAAAATAATAAAATGAAATAAAATAAAGTAAAGTAACATAAAATAAAATAAAATAAAATACAATAATTGTAGCAGAAGCTTCAGCAAAAAAGAATGAGAACTTTCAAAAGAGAGAAAAAAAAAAAATAGAAAGTGATGGAACATAAATTTAAAGAAGAGCAGATGAAAGAAAAAAATAGGCAAAGAAAAGAAGAAAGAATCTGAAAAAAAAGCTGTTTTTCTCTGTTTAGAGCTAATAATTCACATGATTACTAAAGGTGAGTTCATACAAAGCAACTCTACCTGTTTGGATCAGATTCTTACTTACGTCATCTGGTTATTAATTATTGTGGTTAGAATTTGTCTTGCTATATTGGTATACATTTTGTTTGAAATCTATTTATGATTTATAAACAAGCGACTTTAAAACAATATAAGACAGACAATGAGAAAGACATCTGTTTTATCATCGGAATAATTGTAACATCTTTAACAACACATCAGTAATTTGACACTGTAACCTGCCGAAAGTTGAAGTATGGTGATAAAGCAATTTTCAAATCGTTACAGAAAGTCAATTCGCGTAAACCGTCTTAAGAACCTTATAATGTTTTGGATAACGCACAACTTTGGTACATAAATTTGGTCTTCATTATATAAATCTAAATCGTCAGAAAGTTATTGTTACATTTTATATAAAACATTTTATGTACAATTTTTAATAATAATAGAGATGGATACAGTTTGTCAAATACGGCTTAAACATAACTTTGACAAATAGCATTACATCATAGTATTCTCCCAAATCATCTAGTCTAACACATTAAATACTTTAAATCGTTATAAAAAATTGTTTCTTCCAGATCATCTTAAGTGTTTTAGTATGTAAGATTTCAGATCGTTAAAAGAAAGTAATTTTGTCTTATAGGACGTTATAAAAGTTATAAGTACGAAAAACAGAAGTGTTCATTACAAGTTAATCCGTTTAACAACACCTTACATATATATATAAAGCCTTTCTAGCAGATTCTAAGAATTAAATAATTTATAACTGAGAGTTTACTGCCTGTCGCAGTTTTCTTTTATTTTGCCTAAAAGCATCATTCGAATGGAGTGTTTCAGCACAATAAACATTAGAGATCGTTAGATCAAAACATTTCGTCTTAGAAAACCTTAAATGTCTTTTACACTTTTACACTTCGGAGAACCTTAAATATGTTTTGCACTTTAGAACAGCAACCGCAGAGATGGTTACAGTGAGACATTTCATGTAGAACGGCTTTAGCAAAGTTACAGATGTGAAATCGTCATACCCAGTTTCGAGAGTTGCACGTTTTGTTGTCACGGATCAAGTGTCGGCAGTTTTCTCACGCACGAACACGCTTGGCTGAGTCTGCATATTAATACCCTACTTTAGTTTGTATTTTTTAAAATTATTTTTCCTATCCTTTTATTTGTCTTTTCTATTACGTGTATAATGTGAGTCAAGTTGTGTGAAAATGTCGTTTTAAAACTAATCGAGTGAACACAACCCGGGGAACCAGTCTGATGACTTTGAGTGTCGAGTTGTGCGTGTAAATCTTTCAACAGTGTCTTGACACATCCAGTTTTAAAACTTCAAAAAAAATAAAAATAAAAATAAAAAATAAAAAATAAAAAATTAACAAGCACCAGAAATTATTGCCGGAAAATAAATAAATAAATGAAAAAGAATTTGAAATGAAAGAGAATGAAATAAAACAAAATAAAAGAAATGTTTTAAAGATGAAACGAAACGAAACCTATAGCTAAGTCCTGACTAAATCCTCTTATCAGCTCTAGAAAGAAGAAAACAATTTATAAAAATAAATAAATTAATAAATATAACTCGGTCGGACTATAAAGAAGTACGATCTTTTGTGGTTTTTAAGACAGCTTTGTTTTCATAATAATACATTTGTGATTTATAGATACTAGATTTTCTCAGTAGCTTTACATACTCTTCCCTGACTTTTCTTTTTACATCTTGTCCCCCCGCTGTGCTCAGAAATCATAGTTGAGAGGTTTCCTTTACAAATCACGTGACCTGCAGTGTGGCGGTGGTGATACTTTCTTCTCTCTGAGTATCGACACAGATCTGTCATCGTGCAAGATTGTCACATTTTGTAACTTAATTTGATTTCATAATTACTTGACCGATTTCCAAGAAAAATTCAAAAAGTCAGTGAGTTAGCCACTCCTACTAGTGTCAGGTAGAATCTCGGTTGTCTGTAGAACTTGTGAATTTATTCTTATATTAATTAATCCACTTTTAATTTACTATTGCTTTTCAAATTGTAAAGCCGATTATCGATAATTTTATTTAGAGTATTCAAGTTGAATTACGAATATAAAATGATCGAAAATCCTAGTCAGTGTCTGAATATTCAAACAACTGCTTGGATAAGAGAAAAAAAGTAGTAACAGTAATAACAATGACGAGTTACTGGTTTAAAATGTTGTTTTCATTCTAATTTGAAATTTTCGTTGCTCGCGGTAAACTTCACGTTGTTTCCACTTCGTGTTGTTGTCGTAGCTGTAGTTACCTCACCACAAACTGCCTCTGACTGTAATTATTCATTATCAAATCAGAAAGCAGACGATTGTTTCTCCCAGGAGATCTGTATATGTCAGCCGAACAACCGTCACGTGACCGTGCGACTTCCGGTTTCTTTTTCATTGTGGTTATGGGAACGAAATTCGGTAACGAGTAAACTTCGGAGTGTGATTTCTCGTCTGCAGGTGAACAGACAAAAACATCTGTTACATCCGGGACATCTTTGTCTACTGTGTGGAAATCGCAGCTAGAGGGCGCTAGGCTGAGCTGGGAGAATTTCCTCCGGCAGCCTGGAGTGCTCGCTCTTGAATTTTTCCGAGAGGTGGCGCTGCTTAACACGTGCAGATTGTCCATGCTTTTGCTTCGTTGTTTCATCGGATTCCTGCCATCCAGCTTGGAAACACTGAGTTCAAATTCCTTTGGATTTTCTCACATCGCCGGGAGTGTTGCTGGAAATCGAGTTGTTTCGCTTGTACGACAGAGTCCTGCTTCTCAGTTCATTGTTTGAAAACTGCTCCGCACGGGCCGGAACGCCGACTTGGTTTCCGCACCGAGGTCGAGTAACTTCGGCGTGCAGACCGTCTTTATTTTTGTCCTTTCCAGTTTCTTTGAAAGCGAGGACGTGACACTGCACACGTCGAATACGCCAGACGCAGACAGAGAAATGGTTCCCATGTCTGGCGTGTCGTACACGTTGACACTGTCGTCGCTGCGACTGACGCAGTCCGCACACTGGCGGGGAAGCGTGGAATGAACACTTTGTGTCTTCCTCAGAGAGGAGTCGTAGTAGCCGCTGCTGTTGTCCGAGTCAGACAGATCAGCCAGAGTCCCGTCGTCGGCATCAGGGTCGGCAAACAAGGCAGCGACGTCCCGGGAATCTGAAAACGCGTCAGCTTCGACGTCAGCTTCCGTTTTCTTCTCTGTTGTTGCTGTTGTCTTCCGAATTCTCACCGTTTCCTGCAAACTGTATTTCAGCTGCAGGTTCTCCTTCATCTTGCTGATGACGTAGTCACTGATTATTTCGTCATCGCTGGATGTTTTGACGTCATACTCGAAACACGAGTCTCCGATGGAGCTGCTCTCCGAAGAGCCGGTGCTGTACTGCGATTTACTTCGCTGTATCGGAGTCTTTCCGCCGCTCTTCGTCTCTGACCTTTGACACGTACCGCTGTCGTACGAAACGTTGACGGAACCCGTGGATCCGGAGACAGCCGAGTGTCTTCTGCTGAGAGTGCTGTTACAGCTGAATGACGTCAGACACTCGTCATCGTTCTTCTCTTTGCTCGATGCCAGTAAAGGAACAACCATATAGGGACCTCCGTTTACGAGTTCGTCTGACGATCGGTTCTCTTCGGATTCTTCCGTCTGGCTGCAGTCGTGAACCCATCCATCAACACTTGCCAGTCGTGGAATATCGACAATTTCCGCATAAATATGTTCCGAGTCGTCCTCCTGCCGATTCTTTCCTGAAGACTTCGTCAATTTCCGTCGTTTCTTTCGTTCTCTAAACCACTTCAGCATTTCTAAGTTTCTTTCCTTTTTTTATTTTATTTTCTTCAGTTAGTCTTTTTTGAATTTGTCAAATACTGCTACTCGTCTGGTTACAAAATAACCTGAAACAGATAAAAAGAAAATATAATATCGATTTAGCACTTACACACAGATAAACTTATACTCGAACTATGCAGAATGCGTTACATACTCTAGTAGAGACAGCAAATCAGACAAACAGATGGACCGACTATCAAAATATGTGTAACTGTGTGTTTGTGTGTCTGTGTCTGCGTGTGTTTGTATTTGTTTTTTTCTAATGTGATCATTTAAAGAACTAAATCCCATCCATAGGTAAGTTGAATACGGAGGGAAAACAAAAAAATGAAAGAGAGAATCTAACACATACATACAGAAATACAGATATATGAGTAATCGAAATAAACAAACAAATATATTTAATAGGAAATAATAAAACGAATAAAGAAAAAAATATCACAGATTCACTTAAATTGTTAAACAGTTGGTTAATCGAGTGATTGGTGTATGCGAGTGGGTGTGCATTTGTTTCTGCACGTGTGTGTGTTGTTGTCTGTGTACGTGTGTAATTGCTTATAAAATCGTATACTGTTTCTGTTTATATGTGATGAGTATTAGGATTTGTCAGTGTATGTGCATGCAGGTAAGTATGTGTGTTTATCTCTGTAGAATGTCTATAGGCATTGTTCAGACGAATATATTCTAATGATAGAAAATATTGAACTAACAAAAACAACAACAACAACAATAACAACAATAAGAATAATAATAATAATAATAATAATAATAATAATAATAATAATAATAATAATAATAATAATAATAATAATAAGTACAGCATTAACGATAATGATGATGTCGAAGACAGGACGATAAAAAAAAAAATTAAATAATAATAATAATAATATGAAGAAGAAGAAGAAGAGAAATATGTAACTACATAA
>CM022676.1:15004824-15027324 GCA_012295275.1 Chrysomallon squamiferum
AAGTCTGAAACCGAGACTGAGATAGATAAATAAATAAATAAATGAATAAATAAATAAATATAATATCATTATTCGATAATTCGCACATTGTAACATTTACATTTTACAAGCCCCATTATATTTTTTTCTTGCAACCCAAATTTTCTTAAAATTGAGAAAAACGAATGTTAAACGAGATTTTGCATTTAAAATGATTCTGCTTTCGACGCATATTTTTTAAAATTTGTAATTATAATTATATACAGTGTCACATGAACCAGACAAAACTATACCAAATACCAAAATTATTAGCAATGACTGAAACAAATCTAATAACTAACTAGCTAGCTAACTAACTAACTAACTAACTAACTAAATAAATAAATAAATAAATGTGTCTCAATATTAGTTTATGAATGAGTATCGTGTTGTCTTACCAAAGTCTGATCAGACTGCACCTAGACAAGATTCACGAACGCATTGACAGGAAAGGACGAAGTTCAATTCGTCCTCACTAAGATACTATTGAACTGCCGAAACACGTGTATGTTTGTGTCTGTGTGTGTGTTTATTTGTGGGTTCTTGTGTGTGTTTGTGTGTGTGTCCTTGTGTGCGTCTATGTGTGAATGTGTCTGTGTCTGTGTGTGTGTCTGTGTGTGTTTGTGTGTGTGTGTTTGCGTGTGTGTGTGTCTGTGTGTATGTTTGTGTGTGTGTCTGTGTGTGTGCTTGTGTGTGTCTGTGTGTGTATGTGTGTATGTCTGTGTGTGTGTGTCTGTGTGCTTGTCTGTGTGTGTGTGAATGTGTCCTTACATTTAAAAAAAAAACCTGTCCTAAAACTACAATAAAGAAATATGTATCTTGTCTCTGTCAACCAAAGCACGAAAGTTACGGTGAATGACACGTGGGTTCGTCACAGAGAAAAGACAATAATTAGAAAACAAAGCGTATCACCTGTGAACTGGTCTCTAACGAAGCAATTAGCACCTGCTCAATAAGTAATTACAGGTAAGCTAAAACGGTATATAAATTAATAGCGTGTTCCTGTGATCAAAGAGTTTTAACAAAATAAAGAGAAATATTAATTAGATGAGTTCTATAAATAGTTTCCACCTGTGTGATTTTATTTCACACACGCAGGAGAGAAATAGATATTTATCGTTTATTCATTTTTGTTATTTTAATTTTATTTATATATTTATCAGTTTCTTTATTTATTTACTTATTTCGTATGTTCATTTGTTTATCTGTTTATTTGTTATTATTTATTATTATTATTATTATTATTATTATTATTATTATTATTATTGTTGTTGTTGTTTATTATTATTATTATTATTATTATTATTATTATTATTATTTTTTTTTTTTTTTTTTTTTTTTACATTTTTTCTAATGTTTAATGTTCATTAGATCGGGATGATCCCACATTGAATCAAGGGACATAACCAGGTTCAAAGTTAGTGCTGTAGGAAGACTAACACACACCGTAATATGACATTTTATTTAAGTAATTCAATACGAGAGCATTTATCAAATATCAAAACTTTATTCCGAATTTAGATTTATTTATTTCCACCTAGGTGACTTAGATTCGATTTAAATATTTTCTTACGCGTTCTTTCCATTTTGCGCCTTTAATATTGTAGTAAAATAACTTTTATTTGCATGTTAACCTTTCTGCATAAACTGAAAATAGACAAAGTATAAATATGAGGAGTAAGACATCATTACATTTTTTCCACAGACAAACTGAATAGTCTGAAGTATGTGCTATTAAAATTTAACTTTTGAAAGTTCTCTTGTAATTCCCTACCACAGTTTTAAATGGCCACTAACTCATAGTATAATGAAGCCCAAACATACTTCACGTGTAATGGTATTTTACATCACGTGTATGGAAGCGAATAAATGCAAGCACGAACGAGCGAACGAACAAAAGAAGTAAGGAATAAAAAGTCAAAGTATTTACGACTGGATAAACCAAAGAACGTCAGGATGGGAAGAAGGAAGGATGGTTGGACGGATAAAGGAATCAACTTATCGATGGATGGACGGATAAAGGAATGAACGTATCGATGGATGGACGGATAAAGGAATGAACTTATCGAGGGATGGACGGATAAAGGAATGAACGTATCGATGGATGGACGGATAAAGGAATGAACTTATCGATGGATGGACGGATAAAGGAATGAACTTATCGAGGGATGGACGGATAAAGGAATGAACTTATCGATGGATGGACGGATAAAGGAATGAACGTATCGATGGATGGACGGATAAAGGAATCAACTTATCGATGGATGGACGGATAAAGGAATGAACTTATCGATGGATGGACGGATAAAGGAATGAACTTATCGATGGATGGACGGATAAAGGAATAAACGTATCGATCGATGGACGGATAAAGGAATGAACGTATCGATGGATGGACGGATAAAGGAATGAACTTATCGAGGGATGGACGGATAAAGGAATGAACGTATCGAGGGATGGACGGATAAAGGAATGAACGTATCGATGGATGGACGGATAAAGGAATGAACTTATCGAGGGATGGACGGATAAAGGAATGAACGTATCGAGGGATGGACGGATAAAGGAATGAACGTATCGATGGATGGACGGATAAAGGAATGAACTTATCGATGGATGGACGGATAAAGGAATAAATGTATCGATGGATGGACAGATAAAGGAATGAACGTATCGAGGGATGGACGGATAAAGGAATGAACTTATCGAGGGATGGACGGATAAAGGAATAAACGTATCGATGGATGGACGGATAAAGGAATGAACGTATCGAGGGATGGACGGATAAAGGAATGAACTTATCGAGGGATGGACGGATAAAGGAATGAACTTATCGAGGGATGGACGGATAAAGGAATGAACTTATCGATGGATGGAAAAGTGGGTGAACGTTTTATTAATGACACGTTATGAATTGGTACCTGCCATTATAGTATTTGTGTTGTTGTTGTTGCTGTTGTTGTTTTTATTGTTACTGCATTTGTCTGTATATACGTATGTATATGTATGTATATCTGTATTTATATAATATATATGTCTGTATGTACCTTTGTGTGTGTCTGTGTACAAGTATGAAAGCAGTTTTATTTGCATATAGATATTCGTGTTTAATTATGAGAGAAAGAGAGAGAGAGAGAGAGAGGGAGAGAGAGAGAGAGAGAGAGAGAGAGAGAGAGAGAGAGAGAGAGAGAGAGAGAGAGAGAGAGAGAGAGAGAGAGAGAGAGAGAGAGAGAGAGAGTAACCAAAAATAAAATGAGTAAAAGAAAGATAATTGTACAAAATATCGCAGAATATGACGCACACTTAAAGAGTAACAAAAAATCCTACACTCACTATTACTTTGTAAGTACGTGACCACAGAGAGAAGTGCACAGAGAGAGAGACAGACGGAAAGAGAGATGGAGAGAGACTGAATGAGAGAGAAAGACAATGGTAAGACAAAGAGAGAGAAATATAGTTAAAAAAAAAAATTATGTCAGCTTACCTCGTACTACATGTTCCATGCTTCTATATTAAAACATTTCACGAACTCGTAACATAATCACTGTCTCAAATCACACTCCTGGTCTTACGAACCTTTCTTTAAATCTACAGCCACATACATTTAACACTTTCTTAAATAAGCGTTATTCTTAGGTGGGGGCCTTGCAACCGATTTTATTTTCGAAGACGTAAAAAGAAATTAAAAGAAAATTTATCTTGATAGATTGGCAGAAGGTCACGCTATTCCAATTTTAGACAGTTCAGTCGTAGACTGATTACACAGCTATGCTACGCGAGGCCAAGGATTCGCGTTTTACTGGAAAAAGCAAGAAAGTGATACCAGTGTATTTACTCTGGGTTTCGGGACATCTAAAACAAACCAGTCATCTCTCGCTTACCTCCCAAACATTGCGACGCCCTGACTATTTCTGCCAAAGAAGTGAAATCGTTTTTGGCAAGAGACTTTTAAAGACTTGGCAAAATTTCTTTCTTTCTTTCTTTCTTTTTTTGTAATCATAAATAGATACGTGCTATAAGTATGCAGAGAATTTACTTTCATGTTGTTGTTTTACATTTCTATAATAAGTGAGTACATTAAATTATTATAATTATACTAATATCACGACTAGTATTAGTAGTAGTAGCGGTAGCAGTGGCAGTAGAAGTATTTGTAACAATACGTGTAGTAGCTGTGATAGTAGATATAATAATTGTAATAAGTGAGTTGTTACTAGTTTTAATCATAGTACGCTTTATTAGATTAGAAAGTACTGTATTATAAAAGTAGTAACAATACTAATATAAGCAGTAGTAGTAGTAGCAGTACTAATAATAGTAGCAGATGCCGTGGTGGTAACAGTTCTCTCTCTCTCTCTCTCTCTCTCTCTCTCTCTCTCTCTCTCTCTCTCTCTCTCTCTCTCTCTCTCTCTCTCTCTCTCTCTCTCTCTCTCTCTCTCTCTCGCTCTTATATAATTTAAATGGTGAAAATGCGCAAGTACCGACATCTAAAAGATAAGTGAAGCATGAAAATAAAACTAACTTTAAATGGCTGAATATATCATTCGAAAGTGAATACTAATAGGAAATATTATCATGAATATTTTTAAGTTACTCCAAGACTTTCAAATTATGTATGATTTTGTTATATATATTTTTTTATTTTTGTGTGACTACAAAACATATAAAATAAATTTAGAAAAATAACTGAATTATGGCAGGCTCTTTGACGCCTTTCTCACAAAAACCCCATTAACTAGTAAACCGAAGAGTTCAAAACGTTATATAATTATGATCAGAAAAAAAAATAAAATAAATAAAAGCAACAACAATAATATACCAGTGAAAAAGACATACACACACTCATACATACAAACTACACGACATTTTGTTTACAGTATTTGTAACTGAATACTACATTTTATCTACAATATCAGAGAAGGAAAGAAAGAAAGAAAAGATAAAAGAAAATAGCAGGTACACTGATGGAAATTATATATATGAAAGAAAAAGAAAAAAAAAGGAAGACAAAATACCGCTGTAAAATAGGAAACGAAATACTTCTAAGTACTTATCATCCAATCACTAACAGTCATTACGTAAGTTGCTGTATGACGTCATTAGTATTGTGCGGTTTCCACTGTACAACAAATCAGCGTAAGACAGTGTAGGACAGACACAAACAGAGTGTGTGAATATTTGCTGTCTCAGGACAACCACTGATACGACAGAATATATCTTTATCTACTGCAGTTGTCAGTGGATAATTCTGACGTCATCAAAACCAAGTACAAAGCCGTCATTGTGTTCGTGAAATGTTTATACAAGTTAAAAGAAAGAAAAAAGTGTCTGAGAGAGAGAGAGAGAGAGAGAGAGAGAGAGAGAGAGAGAGAGAGAGAGAGAGAGAGAGAGAGAGAGAGAGAGAGAGAGAGAGAGAGAAAAATGTGTTTGGCTCGGAATGTGTATATAAAACAGAAAGATGAAAGTATATAATTATATACATAGATGCGTCTGAGAAAGAAATACGTGTGCATCTGTGAGTATGTGCGTGCGTGTGCGTAAACGATCGTTTTATTTATTTATTTCATTTATTTGCTTGTTTTCTCTTCAAGCAGATGTCAGACTTTGTTTTCAGTTATTTACTTGGTAATTTTAACTTGTTTACTTTGCCACTGTTTATTTATTTACTCTGGTCACTAATCGTTAACCCCTGACCTTGATGAGCTAATTTCGTGTAGCGCCGACGACGAAATACCACGTCGTCGCATTTGTCGACAACATCATGACGGCACTTGGTAAATATCGAAAAGGACCGCAAACAGACTTGATGCGCGAATCCTCGGTTACGAAGCGGTGATGAACAATACCGTGAAAGCGACACCTACCGAGAAACCTCAGAGAATTGTGGGAATGTGCAGTTTGTCGATATTTTGTCCTCAACATTTTTTTTTTTTTTTTTTTTTAGTAGAAGTATATTGGGGATTCTCGACAATGAAAATACTTGAATTATAGAGTATTCTTTCATTTTTGTTATTATATTTTTTTTTCGTTCATAATAACGTAAATATATTTGTGTGTGACACTTAGACATCTTCATACAGTAGAATGCGACTTAACGCCATTTTTTGTTCATTCACGTGTACTTTGTCAATGCGTTGTCTGCTTTTCTCAAAACAGATTGTATAGATATTTTATACCTACAAAATAATAATAAAGAGTGAAACTTTTGACAATGACAATGAATATCCTTTCATAATAGATATACA
Organism: Chrysomallon squamiferum; assembly: GCA_012295275.1. NCBI lineage: Eukaryota > Metazoa > Mollusca > Gastropoda > Neomphalida > Peltospiridae > Chrysomallon > Chrysomallon squamiferum. The sequence continues at coordinate 15,011,088 of CM022676.1, forward strand.
CATCATAAACAGCGTTATGTTCATCATCATCATCATCATTATTATTATTATTATTATTTCATTGTTGTTGTTGTTGTTATTAGTGTTATTACTTTTATTACTACTACTACTTCTACTGCTGCTGCTGCTGTTGCTGTTTTTGTTTTCCTACAATTAATACTACTAATATTACTACTTCTCCAATACAGCTACCACTTCTACCATTACAACTACTACTATTACTGCAGGCACTGCTACTTCTATTAACACTAGCACTACTTCTACTGTTACAACAACAACTACTACAATTTATACTAATAGTATTAGAAAAAGGAAAAGACGAAACTGCACAATTATACTTAGTGATAAATTAATCGGTTTTCTTCTGAAAACGCAGCCGATGAGAATATTAACTGCATCAGCATCATCAGCATCAAGAATAATAAACACCAAAGTTATATACTCAGTCTACAGTGTGACCGTCATATAGCAGAATTCACAATAATTTATTACTACGGAAATGTATTTATTTATTTATTTATTTATTTATTTTGTTGTTTGTTTGTTTACTTATATACAATAACAATAATTTAAAAACATAATAATTAGATAAATAAGTTCATGCTGGTAAAACAAAATAAAAAAGTAAAATAATAAAATTTAAAAAAAAGATATATATATATATATATATATATAAATAATAATAATAAATAAAAATTAAATATAATAAAACAAATAATAACAAAAAATATATATTAAAGAATATTACAAATCATATATTAAAAAAAATAAAATAAAAATAAAAGTACTTACATGATTACGTGTTCACTAAAATTAACAGCAAGTATATTTTCCTGTTTCTCAAACTTACAAACTTCGAAAATCAAGTGATTCTACAAGTGGTCACCTTTGAAGTTCCATAGAGAGGAAAGAAGATCACGTGATCGGCTATCATCGGCGACCTTCGGGAAAAGGTGCGACTTCGACCTTGATCGGACAGTTTATTTCCCGACTTCAAACATCGGTAAACATCGGGTGTTTACGTAACCCTCAAGCTTAATCCTCTTTCATCGCATAATCCCGAACCAGCGGTAAGGGTAAAAAAGGTTCTGCATTTTTCACATCATCTCTTCGACTTTGGTCGCTGAACGCGGATTAAGATGTTAACAAGCACGCGTGGATTATGTGAAAAGAGGATTACACGTCGGTCGCTGGAATAATTATTGAAAATAAAATGTAAAGCGTTTTCAAAAATAAAAGTCTTAAAATAATATCGTAAACGTGGCGGTGTGGATGTGTTTGTTTTGCTATGTTCACAGTCCTCTTTTTGAAAACTCGGTCAGTTAAGTATTTGTCTGCCTATCTTCAAGAGAGAGAGAGAGAGAGGAAATAGAAATAAAGAGGAAAGAGTGAAGACCGAAAATAGAAATAGAGAAAGATTAAGACCGAAGAAAATAAGAAAAAAAAAAAAAAAGGAAAAACAAAAAATGATTAAATCAAGAGACAAAGAAGAAACAATGAAATATGTTAAAATAAAGCAGAAAGAAAGAGAGAACGAAAGAAATAACGAAAGAAGAAAAAAACCCGAGAGAAAGAAAGAAATGTTGAGAACATAGTAATAAAGAAGAAGAAGAAAACAAAAAATGAAACACTGAAAACTATAAATTAAAAACTGTGTCAGTACTTGTAATAATATCAGTGTATTTACTACAAACTACAGTACTGCTTGCTGGTCGTGGTTACAGTAATTAAAACAGTTTATAAGGTAAAAGGTAATGGTAGCAGTAGTAACACTGAGAATAATAGGAATACTAGTACTATTACCAATACTAAAAGTAATAGTAGTAATAGCACTAGTCGTAACAGTTCTACTAGTAGTACCAATAGTAATAGTAGTTAGACACAAAAATAGCAGTAGCAATGGCAGTATTCCAATACTAACAGTAGTAGTAATAATTGTAGCAATGACAGTAGTAACAGTTTTTGTTGTTGTTGTTGTTGTTATAGTAGTAGTAATAGAAGCAGTTATAACTAAAAAAAAAAACAATGTAACAGTTATAATAATATTAACTTTTTTCATTTTAAGAAATAAGAAATGAAAATAAAATAAAATAAAATAAAATAAAACAAAAAAAAAAAAAAATAATAATAATAATAATAATAATAATAATAATAATAATAATAATAATAATAATGAAAAAAACTTCAGTTTGTAACTTGAACCATTTTTCTGTAAAACAGAATCTAGGAAAGGTTCGACCTCACAGACTTTTCACTTTGTACATTTCCTGTGAACTTTTGGCACCGTGCTATCTGAGACAGCGCACAACAAGACAAATTAAACAATATCCTGTCGCCATTAGTAACCAGACACATGCCATTGTTCTCTTTCTTTCCTCTCACCTCGACTCCACTGGTAATGAGCTTTAGGAAAATTGGAATTTGACAAAAGAGCACCAAGGTAAATTAATGCCTTACAGACCATTTTATATCTCATTTATTATTTTTTTATTATTATTATTATTATAATTTTGTTATTCTTCCTTTGTTTTTTTGTTGTTTTGTGTTTATATTTTGTTTTTCCTTCTTTTTTTTCTTTGTTCTATTTATTTTTTTGACAGATATTTTTAAATATGTAAGCTACTATCCATCTCACAAACAACAACAAAAAAATATAAATTAATCGAAAAAAATTTAAACTGGAAAACAGTTATAACGAGAAATATAAAAAAAAAAGTGTGAAAACAGACTGAACGAACACAAAAGAAAAAAAATCGACACGATGAACGAGAAATCGAGCGTGATAAAGAAAAATTATTGAACAGTGGCGGAAAAAAAAACGAAATGAATCAGAGACAAATGAAATGCAGAGAGAAAAGAGAGAGAAGAGAGAGAGAAATTGAGAGAGAGACGAGAAGAGAGAGAGAGAGAGAGAGAGAGGGGTAGGGAGGGAGGGGGGAGAGAGAGAGAGAGAGAGAGAGAGAGAGAGAGAGAGAGAGAGAGAGAGAGAGAGAGAGAGAGAGAGAGAGTGAGAGAGAGAGATAATTTATTTGTTTGTTTATTTGTTTGTTTTATTGTTTACTTTCTAGCTCTCTCTTTAAAACACTGGTGGACTCAACGTAAAATCTCACTTAATCTGTTTTCTCTGAAAGAATTAAAAGGTCACGTGTTCACTGAAACTAAAACATCACGTGTCACGTGATACATGGTCGACAAACACAAAACTGAGATGACCAGCACCTCGTTTCAAACGAACAGCTCGGATAACACGTCACAAGTTTGAAAATAGCAACAGTGCATGACAAAGTTAAGGTGAACAATTAAAAACACCACGCACGTCTGACTACTTCAACTACGACAACGTGTTTTATTGAGCTCCTTCTCTGCTTGCCTGTCTGTCGCTCTATCTCATCTTTCTATCCTTGTATTTGTCTGACTTATTCCTTCCTTCATTCATTCGCTCATTTATTTATTTATTTAAATAAAATAAATATAGAGAAATTATGTTTGCATTCAACGGCCTACACTAATAACACAAGCACAATAATAATAATAATAAAATACGTTTTGATGTGTACGTATATTCTTAGAAAGTAAGCAGTATTTTTTTTCGTTACTTATTTTTTTATCTGTTTTATTTATGTATTTATTTATTTATTTGTTTGTTTATTATTTATTTATTTTTAAATTTATTTATTTATTTTATTTGTTTGTTTGTTGGTTACATAATTATATTATCATACACATATATCCGTCTAAACAAGTGTTCGGTTATTTATTACCGCGTGATTGTGTTGTTGTTGCTGTTATTGTTATTGTTATTATTATTATTATTATTATTACTACATTAACAATTACTACTACTAGTACCACTACTACTACTACCACTATTGCTACTACTACTGATTACTATATTAGTACTATTACTATTACTACTCCTGCGACATTTTAAATGTAGTGACAACGTTTTAGAAAGTTCTTAGTAGAAAATGAGAGAGAGAGAGAGAGAGAGAGAGAGAGAGAGAGAGAGAGAGAGAGAGAGAGAGAGAGAGAGAGAGAGAGAGAGATTATTATTATTATTATTATTATTATTATTATTATTATTTTTATTATTATTAAAAAAAAAAAATATATATATATATATTTTTTAATAATTTCTAGTATTCTCATATTCTGTCACCAGCACTGAACTACGACATGTATTCCAGTCTCGACAAGACGGCATCAACGACGCAGACACAGACGCTGTTTAAATATTAGCAGCGACTGCTGAGCTGCAGGACTAACAAATTAAAATCTTCGTTTGTCGTCTCTGTGTTCACAAGTCAAGCTCAAACTTCTTGTCTGCACATATTTCTAATTTTTTACTCCTTTCTTTTCTTTTCTTTTTCTTTTTTCTTTTCTTTTTTTTAATTATAAGTCTCTTAAATAGAGAGAAACGAAGGAAACGAAAGTTGCTTAAAGAAAATAATCCTAATACAATGATGATAATGGTAATGATGATGCAGATGATACGAATGTTGATAATGATTGCAATAATGAATATTACGAGGATGATTATAATGATAGCGATGACGATAATAATGATAATTAAAATGATATTGATGATGATGTGATATTATTGCGATGAATGTATTGATAGCTGTGATCATTACGATGGTAATTGTCTTATTAGTTGGCACGAGATCTTGAAACAATGATGTCAAAAAGAATATAATAATTTCGTAACTCAGTTAAGAAAAAGAAGAAGAAGTAAATCAGACTGGGTGTAGTTATAAGAATACATTTTTACTTCTTTTTCTTTTTTGAAACAAAATATATTATTCCTTTCAAACTGAACTGTTTATAAAGAAATATGTCTTCTTATTTATTTATTTGTTAAAATTTGACGTCACTTTCAAAGAAATCATATTTGACAAATATTATTTATTAAAAGAAATGAGTGAGTATTTTGCACTTAACGAATAAAAACATTAAATGTTTATAATTGCAAGCAATTTATAAACTATATAAATGTTTCTGAAAATCTAAGTTAGCAGGTTTTATGTGACTAATTTAAATAGTTTATCAATGATTACAAATGTACATAGTTCACATACTGCTTACAGAGTAACGAATTAGCATACTCAGTTTGTAATTTTAATTACCAATAAATTTATTAAGATTTTAATTAAAATATAACAAATTACCGATCTCTGTCTAATTTAAGTGATTTAAAAATAGTTACAAATAGATATACATGCAACTAACATTTCAGTCCAAAAAACCAACAACCCAAAATCAAAAAAAAAAAAAAATATATATATATATATATACGCGCCCAGTCTATATGGTTAACAAGTAATTACAGGTATAACTAAAATTTTACTTACAATTTAAGAATACACCAACCCCTCTTTGACAGCTCTAATGACGCAGTTATTACGAAGTAACAGAGGAATGTATTAAAATTACAACGGAAATATAAGCCGAAACAGGATCTATTAAAAACAACACGGATGAGGAAACTATTCAAAGTTAGATACAACGGAACTTCAACGTTTTGTCATTTCCTAATCAAGATGTTTGTTCCAGTTTGATTATCATCATCATCGCCGTCATCTAACGACGAACAAGGCCATAACGTCATCTCTAATATTTACTATCGCTCCCTCGACGTTGTCGAATCATGAACATGGACAGCCACGTTTGTCTTACATGTTAGTCAAAGTTTTGTGTTCTGTTTTTTGTAAAAAAACCAAAAAAAAAACCAAAGATAAGTTTTTATCAGAGTTTGTATACCTGTTTTTTACTTCTAGTGTTCCGACCTTTTTATTTGTTTTATTTTCATCTTCTTGTTTCTTTCTTTGAAAACAAACCCAACAAAAAACAAAAAAATAAGAAACAACTTTAAAATTATCATCATTATTCTTATGATTATTATTATTATTATTATTATTATTATTATTATTATTATTATTATTTTTTTAATGCATGTATAATATGTTTGTGTACGTCTGGTATTTTCATTTTGTTTCATTTCTGTGTAATAATAAAATAATAATAATAATAATAATAATAATAAAGCATAAAACATAAGATAAACACTTTGATATGTTTGCAGAACGATTAACAATGAGCTACTTTGTGCATAATTAATTTAATTTTGTTTTATTTTATTTATTTTTCTTTATTTGAACTGTATTCCTTTTTATTCTTTCTTCTTCTTCTTCTTCTTCTTCTTCTTCTTCTTCTTCTTCTTCTTCTTCTTCTTCTTCTTATTATTATTATTATTATTGCTGTTGTTGCTGCTGCTGCTGTTATTTCACGTTCTATATTATAGATGAGTGATTATACGAGGAAACTAATAAATGTTTAAAAAATTATATTTTTCTCAAACTCTAAACAATCCACTCTTTGTTTCTCTTCACTGTTTATTCTTGCTTGAGATTTCCACTGTCATCTAAAACTGTGAGAAATTCGCCTTGTTTCCATGTGACCAAATATTTAAATAAACATTTCTGAGAAAAAAATGTTTAATATTGCTCTGATACTTCATTAATAGTTTGCTTCTGTTAGCTCTTTATTTATTTTTAGTCTCATATCACATTTTTCTTCTTTCTTGTGGTTTATTTATTTATTTTTAAATTGTATTTAATATCTAGTGCATCACTGTTGTTTCTTTTTTAAAGATTTTTTTATGATCTTTTCTTTATTGTAATTAAGGTTTTCAGTTTATTTATATTGTTGCCGTTATTATTCTGCTGCTTTAGTGGCAGTAGTAGTAGTAGTAGTAGTAGTAGTAGTAGTGGTACACGTAATGGTCACAGCAGTAGTAGCAGTAGTGATGATAGTAATGACAGAAGTAGTACTATTAGAAGATGAAAAAGTATTGGTTACAATAACAAAAGTAACTGTAATAATAGTAATTACAGTAATAGCAGAACTAGTAATAGCAATATTAATAACTGTACTAATAGTAATGATAGTAGTAGTTGTCCTGGTAGTAATATTAGCAGCAGTTGTAGTAATTGTAGTAGTAAAAATGATAGTAATAACAGATACAGTAGTAGTAGTAGAAGCAGTAGGAGTAATGTGTAGTAAGGAAAGTAACAATAATTTTAATTGTAATACTACTGCTGTACAATACGACTATTTGTACTAACTGTAGTATTTGTTACTGTTATAATAGTAGTAGTTATTGGTTTGTAGTAATAGTACAGTAATAACTTTAGTACTTGTACTAATAATAGTTATGTTCATTTGCAGTAGCAGCATTATAGTAGCAATAGTAACAGTAATAATAACAACAACAACAACAACGACACTAATTATAATAATAGCAATAATAATTATAACAACAGCAACAACAGCAACGATAATAATAATGATGATGAAGATGATGATGATGGTGATGAGAATAACAATATTTGTAGTAGTAGCAGCAGTAATCATAGTACTACCGTTTAATCAGTTAAATAAACAAGTACTAGAATAAGACTAAATACAACAAGCAGGTAATAAAGTTATGAAAAAAAAGAAATGATTACACCTGTCAGGTTAAGAAATGTTGTTTACTGACAGTGGGTTTCAGACAGCTGTCAGTGTTAGAATACCCCAGACACACACACAACGTGGTGAACGGCTGAACAACGTGTCAACGTCTTCTGTTCTGTCAACAATTATCATATCACGGCGGCTGATGTCAAATAACGCGGAGATGTTTTACATTTCACGTCCCAAACGATGACGTCGTTTCCCGAATTTGACATTTCACTGTGTGCCCCGATAATATTTAACTATTGAAGAAATTATTGATGTCAGTTCCAAAGAGCTGTGGTTAGAACGAGAAAACACGTGGACGGCTGGTATAAATAAAAATAAAGTATTCTGAACTGACTGATAAAATATTCTGACTGAGAAATATAATTTCCTGACAATGATTCGAATCATCATCATCATTATCTTCATCTTTATTGTAATTATTACCAGTAATATTAGTATTATTGTTATTATTACAGCAGTAGCTGTAGCAGTAATGTGTGTTTCTATGCCTACGTGCGAACGTGCGCGTTTACGCGTGTATGTGTGTGCATTTATCCCGCAGTCACTGTAAGATGTAACTAGATACATTTCTATATTTCTGGGCACTGAAAATAAATGTAGTTGCATGGGACGGAACTTTGTTCATTTCTACAAATTACATTTATTACATATAATTATATATTGTTCAAATATATTTCTTTGGTGTTTAATTTCTGCTTTATATTTCAGAAGATTATTTTTTGAAAACGGTTTTCATTTTAAACACAACAAACTGCTGTATTAGAACCATTTTGTTTTACTGTATAGTTTCGTAGCGGACAACGAAATCAGAACGTTTCAGAATCTACAAGTCTGAAGATGAGAAATAAAACAGTTAACTTTAGATGTTCTTGTTTTTCTCAAAATTATTATTCAGGATCGCAGAATGAAATAAATAACTTTCTTAAGATCAAATGCATGCACGTCGAACTATTTATGTATTTAAATGAATTATATTTAAAACGCCGTGAAAGTAATAAACACATACACATGTATTGATACATAATTAATACAGTCATTCGTTGTTAGGTTCATAAATATTTTGAAACGATATTTGTTTTTTTCTTGTCTTCCAGTGAATGAAGTAGAATCTAACGAAATACAATTTCCGCGTCATGGATTATAAATGTTTAGAAAACAGACAAATATGTATACGCAGCGACACACATGCATATTTGCGTACATACAGACACACGCACATACATACATATACATAAATTTATACATACACATCCACACGGATTATATATAAACGTGTATGAGAGAGAGAGAAAGAGACAGAGAGATAGAGAGAGAGAGACACAGAGACAGACAGAGAGAGTGAGAGAGAGAGAAATGGAGAGAGAGAGAGAGAGAGAGAGAGAGAGAGAGAGAGAGAGAGAGAGAGAGAGAGAGAGAGAGAGAGAGAGATTATGAGAACAATTTGATTGTCCTAATTAGAATTTCAGAATTATATAATTATTCATTTCTTTACCTTCAATCTTAACTCTGTATCATTTTATTATTATTATTATTATTTTATTTTTTTTATTATTTTTATTTCGTAATTTTTATTTCAAAAATTTTAATATTTATGTATTTATTTATTTAATAGGTCACTGAGTCTTGTTGTGCTATTTGTAAGTATGATCTGTCAGTCTCTCTCTCTCTCTCTCTCTCTCTCTCTCTCTCTCTCTCTCTGTCTCTGTGTCTCTTTGTAGATGTTAGAAATACAGTATATGTTTAGTTATATGCAGTTTATGACTTTTATAATAAGCATGTATTAACACGTGTATTGTCATTCCGCTGTAGATGAGGAATATTGTATGTCCAATGGAATCAAACAATCTGGGATATCTATGAAATTACCTTGTTAGCACCCTTAGCAGTCTGTGTTGTTTTTATGTTAACAACTTCTCTCTGTTTCACTGTAGTTCAAAACGCTCTATCACTGATAGACATTACGAAGGGTATTATACACTCAACACCTAGCATGTATTGCATGGTTAACAGCGACAATAGGAGTGACGTCATTTCAACACTGTTATACGTAGAGGTACTTCAAGTTTTTGAAGATGATTGGTCTTTAGAAATTTTACTCTACGTATAATGTACTGCATTGACATTCATAGTGTATACATTATTGCAAGATTAGTACATACGTGAGTATTATATCTCTGATGACAAAATCTTCTTCCATCTTTTTTTATTAAAGAGGTCACATTCTTCAGTCATGATTTCACATAGCCGAGCAGTTCAGGTAATGTATTCGTGTGTGTCTCTGTTTATATGTGTGTTTGTGTGTGTGTTTGTGTTGTGTTCCTGTCTGTTTCTCTTTGCATACATACATAAATACATACATACATACATACACATACACTGCATGACTGGTTGATTAGAAACATATTAAATAAGTAGACATATTTGATTAAAACATATTAAATAAGTAAATAAAATGATGGACAGACAGACCTGCAGACAGTGAAAAAATAGAGAGATAAATATACAGAAACAGAAAAACAAACAGACAGACAAAAACAAACAGATAAATAGAAAGACAGAAACTGATTGATAGATAGAAAGATAAAGAGATAGATTCGCAAAGTGAACGATGTGTGTTTTAATAGTTTAGCTGCATTTGTCTTCACTACACGATTGAAACGTTCCTGTATTATACTAGTAAGACTTGTACTGCTTACCTTTGGGGATGTTACAAATCCTTCCCAGTTAGAACAGTGCTTTCTGTAACACACTACAGTTAGAACAGTGCTGTTTGTAACACACTTCAGTTAGAACAGTGCTGTTTGTAACACACTTCAGATAGAACAGTGCTGTTTGTAACACACTTCAGTTAGAACAGTGCTGTTTGTAACACACTACAGTTAGAACAGTGCTGTTTGTAACACACTTCAGATAGAACAGTGCTGTTTGTAACACACTTCAGTTAGAACAGTGCTGTTTGTAACACACTACAGTTAGAACAGTGCTGTTTGTAACACACTTCAGTTAGAACAGTGCTGTTTGTAACACACTTCAGTTAGAACAGTGCTGTTTGTAACACACTTCAGTTAGAAGAGTGCTGTTTGTAACACACTACAGTTACAGTACAACGTTTTCCTCGAGGTTGTTAAAACCGCGTCGTGTTGTCAGGTTGACGTGTTCAGCTCGTTCACGTTGTAACAGAATGTCAAAGTTTTATCTTCTTTCAACACAAACTTACTTTATATACAGGGTTTTATTATATTTTTCTCACTTCTATAATACAGCGATTTTTTCCCTTCAGTTATTATTTTACACCATTTAAAAAAGTCGTTAGTGTTGACGTACTGTTTTTAATCACCTCAGTATCTTTTCTCGGTAGTCCTAGTTATATAAATTACAAAATTGTTATGTTAAAAATACTCTACTTTGAAACGTTTGCGCGATTCATTTGCTGTACTAAATATTTCGGTATTCATAAATTACAAACAGCTGCATAAATACTGTGTTTCGTTTTGTACAGTAATTTACTAACAGTCGAAACCTTCAACATATTTCCAATGTTTCAGCGTAAGACAGAGTTCCTCTTAGAAGTCCGCATCTTACACACTTGTCTTGACGTATCTACTCAGTGTTCCAGCACCTCAGTTCTTTCTTCATTTATACGCAAAATTAAAACGTTGTAAACATGAACAGTTAACTTGAGGTAAATAAATTCAGGACATAAAGGTGTTCACCATTGTTCAATACAATCATTTTATCATGTAAAAATAAGTCGTTTAGTGATTTTCGCTGTTTTCATCCAAATGACGTCAGATATTTATTTATCTGTCTACAGTATACTTCATCTGTTGTCCATAATTTCATTATTTAAACAAAATTTCTTGAGAATTTTAAACCTTCTGCTGATTTTAAATTTAAATAAATAAAAAATCCAGTCACACTTTTACAGAACTGTCTACCCAAACTAAAATCCTTTGTTCTTTTTCGTTTTCTATTATATTTTTTTTTTTTTAAAGTCTGAATATATCCAACACATGTAATAAATGATTGCATGCGTTCTTCTTTCACAGATAATTAGTAATGATTATTGAAATGTTCTGAAATTCTCGATTTCAAACGGTAGCTGTCCAGAAACAAGCGCTTTGAGGACGTCCTCTGTAAACAAGCGAGTTAATCAAAATGAGAAATCTCAAGTCGGTTGTTTAGATAGTAGGATCGAAAATCTGCTTCTACTTCCTGTTTTTTCTATTTTATTTTATTTTACTCCACCTTATCGTCTTCTTCTTCTTTTTTTTTTTATTTTGATTGCAAACAAAACGGACAGAAAAAGGCATTTAAAAAAAAGAGTACCCAAAACAACAAGCAAAAAAAAAAAACGAAACAAATCAAACAAACATTATTGCTAGAATCCGTAACGACGGACAGAAACAATTTTCATTCACAGTTATCCCCCGTTTACACATTAAAAACGCACACAGAACAAGAGACGAAACATTGATCTCGACGATTCACGTCTGACTTGAACACTGTCCAGAAAGTCTGCAGTTTGATTTTACGTTCTTCAAATTTCTTGGCTTCGGCTTCGAGATTTTTCACCTGCTCGCTACAAGGGAGATAATCCAAAAATCCACAAGCGACAGGTGTCGCTCTACCTCGCCCATATTGGAAAAAACACTGTTGCGATGGACAGGGCGGGATCGAGTTTTAGCTTCTTGGATTTCTGGTTGGAAGCGAGTCCGGAAACCGCGATTGTTACTACTCATGGCTACGCCTGTTTGTGACAGGTTTATACAGGAAACGAGACAAAGACTTAGAAATGTGTGAAGTTGTAAAGATTTATCATTTCCATGAATTACCTAAAGGAAGAGAGTCAACATTTTGGTAAAGTCGTTTGATGACCTGACGATTTAATTTATAGTCTGGAACTACAAATAAGTACTGTTAGTGTAGTTTTGTTAAATTATTTTTATATTAAGTTTATCTGTTTTGATTTTTTATCTTTTCTTTATTCCTTTGTAGTTCATTTCTTTTCTTACTTTCATTTCTTTCCTTCGTTCGTTCATTTTTTCTGTCTTTGTATAGCTCTCATGTTTGACTTATCAGCAAACAAGATTATAAATATTTGTTTAGATAAGTTATTCATCCGTAGCGAAAGAAGAAGTAGACAGAAATCATATTAATAACTCATTATAGTTGTTATTAATACAGACAGAAATAGACAGAGAGAAATGTACACAACATGAAACGACAGAAAAAAAGAGTAACGCAACGAAGAGATACTGAAATACAGAGAGAGAGAGAGAGAGAGAGAGAGAGAGAGAGAGAGAGAGAGAGAGAGAGAGAGAGAGAGAGAGAGAGAGAGAGAGAGAGAGAGAGAGAGAGAGAGAGAGAGAGATGTATATAGAAACACAAGCAGATACAGTGTGAGAAAGACAGATACAAAAAGTACAATGTGCCAAAACCGAGGCGGGAACCTACAACATGAAGTAAGATTGTTTGACTGGATAACATCCAGAAATCAAAATCCTCTTACAAAACCGAGGCGGGAACCAACAACATTAACGTAACCGATTGTTTGACTGGAACAACATCCAGAAATTAAATCCCGCATACAAAACTTTTATATCTTCACGAGCTTTTCTTTAATCATGACATAACCCCCACTGTCTTCACTGTTAAACAACGTTCCACCGAGCAGCGGTTAGAAAACAAAATAGGGTGGTTGGTTTCCAAAGTAAATAATTTTCCTGAAGCATAATTCAATTACTATTATTATTATTATTATTATTGTTTTGGGATTGAATTGTTATATTATTATTATAATACTTATTATTGTTTTATTATTGCTGTTGTTGTTATTTGTTATTGTTGCCGTTGCTGTGGTTGTCTTTGCATTCATCAATATATCTTTCAAGTCAGGTTATATTTCGATATAAAAAAATACATACATACATACATACATACATATATGTAAATAGAATAATAGTGAAAATGACAATAACAAAAATAGTTATAACAATAATAATAATAATAATAATAATAATAATAATAATAATAATAATAATAATAATAATAATAAAAATAGTTATCATGTACTATTTCGTGAAATAAAGCTTCAATGCGGTATCTCCTATTTAAAACGTACATTGTATGTGTGTGTTTATGTGTTTCTGTGTTTATATATATGTGCGTATGTGTGCATATATGCATATGTGTTTGTAATACGTATCTGTCATGTACGTGTATATTATATATGTATGTTACTGTGTTTATGTTTTGTATGCATTTGGATATATTTGTGTGTCTGTGTGTATTTATGTATATATATAAATGTCTGTGTGTGTGAATGTATGTAATCTGTGCATCTGTAAGTGTGTGTGTGTGTGTGTACATGTGCATGTATTTGTGTATTTTTTATCCTTATTGAAAACCTGAGAATTTTAACTGACTGAAAGTTCGATAAACCTCCGATGTTTCAAGTGTTTGCTCAGAATGGCCTTTCAGTCTGGTAACTGTGGGATGCAAAACTTTCAAACACGTCGTCGATTCGACGTGTCGAGGTGCTGTATTTAAAAGTCAATGTGAAACTCAATGGCAGTGTTTTGTTAATGTCGTCCTCTTTCATCAATATTCCTCGCCTTCGCTCATAAATATTTAGGACATTCTCTCTGGATTTTTATGTGCTTGTGCGGCGTGTGTGTGTGTGTGTGTGTGTGTGTGTGTGTGTGTGTGTGTGTGTGTGTGTGCGTTTGTGTGTGTTTAAATATGTATGTAAGTATGTATCTATGTATACATTTATTATATTATATTATATTATATTATATTATATTATATTATGTTGTATTCTACTGATTACATTATATTACATTACATTAAATAGTTTTATATTAAATTTCATCATGTTATATTTATTATAATATTTTGTGTACGTTTGTGTATACAGATTTAGTTTTAAAAATCATCGAAACCTTTTTTTTATACTCTATTTATAAGTTATATACAGACGTCGAGAACAACACCAGCAGCAAGAACAACAACAGTAACATTAATAATCATTAGATAAAATAAATATATAAATAAATGAATATATATATATATATATAATATATATATATATAAAAACAAGCAAACCAATAGTGTCAATAAACATCAAATGAGTATAGCAAAACACTTACTGAATTTTCTATTTTGTTTGCATCTGACGCTGTCACACATTGCACTTATCACTCTTTTTTTTCTTTCTCGTTTTTCTCTGAATGCAGTCTTTTCAGACCATTTGCAGACATTGACTGCTAGTCCCCAGTTCAAGTAGACCCAGTCTTTCTGGTTTTATTATATCAATATCTAACTTTGAGGTGAAGAAATTCTATTAGAAATACAGATGTGATGTGTACCAGAAAACTGAGAAATGGCTAGTATGAAAGATTAAACAAAGAAGATATAAAAATGCATCATAATCTTTGCATTCTGTAAAACAGTTGATTCGTTGAAAAAATGTATAATCTGTGCCTGATTGTATCTGTATTTGCTTATTATATGTATTACCACCGTGTCTCTGTGTCCCTGTGTTTCTCTGTGTGTAACTTTGTAAATCTCTGTACGTGTTTACGTTCACTTACATTAATTTAATTTATTATATATATTTATTTATCTATTTACCTATTTGCTATTTATTTATTTATTTGTTTGTTTGTTTGATTTGATAAATCTGTAAGAGTCTGTGTATATCTGAATATGCCTGTGTTTATATATTTCTGTTTGTCAGTCTATCTGTAAATCTATCTGTCCATCTGTCCTTTTGTTTATTATCTATGTATGTACATAAACATGTGTCTGTGTGTTTATTTCTATGGTCTTCAACCACTGTGCAATCGTAGCTTTAAAGCAGTTTTGTTTAGAACATTATTAAATAAAATAAATCTTCTCTCTTATTTGAATTTACCTGTTAAAAACAGCACCATGTTCAAAGGAATAAACCTTAAGAAGTTTAAAACAATTTCACTTTGGTCTCACCAAACACATTGATCTGTATTTCAACAAATGGAATTTTCCATTTATTTCTAATAAGTCACATAATTTAAATATTACACTATCATTACAAGACAGACAAACAGACAGAGGAGTTGATATTAAATATTTTCAATAATTCCCATCTTCGAAAAGTGATCGCAAAACGCAGCCTTAGATAAACCTTTCCTCAGAAAAACATTTAAATATAACAAAATTTTAAAAAAATAAAAATAGTAGCATGTCTTTGTTTATGAATGCCTCACAAAATCTCTCTCACACACACACGCAAATACAGACCTCAACACACACTCGTAATACCTTGTGTATTGTTAAAGTAAATACTAACATAAAAGGAAAATTATTGTTTGAAAAAATAAAACCCTTAATGCTTCAGCTCATACTTGTTGGGTCATTAGCTGAGTGTATGTAAACGAGCGTTTCAGATTGAAGACAGAGTTGAGAACAAAGAAACTTACATTCCAGAGAACACAAAACTAAACATCACAACTCTCTGTACTTACAGAAATGTATAAATTTGTGCATAGAATAAGTAGAAACAAAATTAGTTTGTATTCCTCTCTCTCTCTTTCACACATTCTCTCTCTGTCTATCTCTGTCTCTCTTAATTTCTCTCCATCTCACTTTCTCTTTCTTTCTTTCTGTCATATAAATTTTTCACTCTTACGTTTACATATATATATATATATATATATATATATATATA
>CM022676.1:15032324-15054824 GCA_012295275.1 Chrysomallon squamiferum
AGAAATACAAACGCGTGTCTAATGACCTTAAATTGCTCTAAGTGCTGTTGTTTTACATAAGATACTGATTTTATCAGAGACAAATACTGGGTTTTGTACGGCGGATTACACGAACATCCAGTTATCTGAGTTGTTTTATCAGCCGAGTGACACTGAGGAGGTGGACTCAGTTGTAAGAAATTTCTCCACCTTGTAACAGTGACCTGTGTACATCTGTCACTCAGATTTTAATACATGTAACCATCTCTCTCTCTCTCTCTCTCTCTCTCTCTCTCTCTCTCTCTCTCTCTCTCTCTCTCTCTCTCTCTCTCTCTCTCTCTCTCTCTCTCTCTCTCTCCATCTCTCTCTCTCTCCCTTGTGATATCGTGTACATTTTAATGTATGCATTTTTTTATGTGTGTATTTATATGTGTAGATATGTTTATTCGTGTTTATTTATTAATTATGGATCTGTGTCTGTGTGTGTTTGTAGGTGTGTGCATATGTGCATGTATATGAATGTATATGTGTAGGTATGAATATATATAAGTATTTACTTACATGAGTATGTGTGTAGGTAGCTAGATATTTGTGTGTGTATTATGTGTGTTTCTATTTGTATTTATGTTTTCGATGTCAATTAGTCAAGTAAAATGTCGTATTTTTATTAATAACTGGCTGGTTTCTAATTTAGAAACAGAAAAGTAAAATAAGTTATTAGTAAGTAACTAATGAGCAATAAACAATTTTATATCAAAGCTACATAAAAGAAAATAAAAATATAATAATAATAATAATAATAATAATAATAATAAAATAAAATAAAATAAATCGTAACATACCTTGTATTAAAATTCCTCTTTTTTTCTTTCTCGTATTTCTTCTCCCTGAAGTTTATTTCATCTCTATGAAAGTTTCAGATTCGCCAGTGTATATCACTGACATTTCTACAGTAATAAACAAAACTCTCACTAAACACAGCGTCTCTGTGTTATTTCTTCTGTTCATCCAGTCTGACAGATTCTGAAACGACCGAAAGAACTTTTCACTCATGAATGTAAATAAAAATATTTACCTTTTTTTTTTTCGTCGTTTTTGCTGCCAGTACAATTTTTATCTCCAGTTATCTCCCTCAGTTTTAAGTGACAAGGGAGACAAATGCGCTTATCTCTCCAACTGTCTGATGATAGAGGTTTTGCGTCACGTGATCAAACGTGGCTTTAGACAAATATGATTTTCAAGACGGTGTCAATAGACGAGAGCTGACGGGCTGTTTACTGCGATTAAAGAGATTAGTGCAGTAATAAACAAACATTTTCAAAAACACAGAAAAAAATTACTTGCTTTTCTTTTCTTATTTTCTTATCTATGTATATTTTCGATGACCAAATTCTCATCTCTCTTTAGTCGTTCATATATCTATTTATTTATTTCCTTATTTATTTATTTATTTACTTATGTACTTATTTATTTATTTATTTACTGGACTTGTTTTATTTATTCGGTTGTTTACTTAATTAATTACTATTTTATTTGCTTGTTCTATGTGCATTTATTAAGAACATAATTTTAACCAGAGATAAAACAAGGCGAATAAAATAGTTTACTAAAAAATAGCGTGTTGTGTAGGTCCATGTAGAGACATGACCGAATTTCTCGTTTTTATAATTTAATTATTTATTTATTTAATCATTGTTTAACTGTTTATATATTACCTTGTATTCTGCACCCTTAAATACGTTAATTAATTTTAATATTACTGTACTTCACTGATCTTTCCTGTCCGTTTCTTTATATATATTCACACACAAACATATTCACACACACACAAACACACACACACATGCATACATATAAAAGCTGCAGACATTAATACCGATATTAATTCTAATATTACTACCATTATTACTATCTCTGTTACTTGTTCTTCTATTTCTACTAATATTACTTCAGCTACTACTATTGTTTAATACTAATAGTAAAGAAGTAAAATAACTAATGACAAAAAAAAAATTTTTTACACATGTACTTATTTAATTATTTATTTATATCGCAAAAACATGCATACCACCACAGTGTTAACTGAACTTCAACGACTTCATCACTCAACCAGCAACAACGTTATCGACTTCTCACGACACAGTTATTGGACAACTACCGCAATATCATTGAACACCAGCGGCAACGTTGTTCACATACACCGACGAGGTTACTGGACACCTAAGACAACATCGTTGCGTACAACGATATACACTTAACGTCAGTTTGGTTAACCTACATCGACAACTTCACTGAACTAGAACGACACCCATTCCTTAACGGCATCAACCACGTGGTCCGCGGTGTGTGTAAACGTGCACGTTCATTCCTCGTTGACTGACAGGTAAGTAAATGGACAACAGCTACCTGTGAAGTAAACAGCGAGGAAAACTTTGAAGAATTCTCTCTGTTGTTTTTACACACCAACAACCTCAGCCCTCATCAATCCTCACCTTCTGTTTCAAGTTGACCAGCAACAAAACAAACAAAAATAAGAAAATTCTTTACTTATTTTATTCTTGTCTGAAAACCTATTCAATGGAATCTAAGCATTTTTTTTTTTTTTTTATCAAATGATCAAATAATCTTCTTTACTGAAAATTGAGGGTTCAAAAAGAAAACTAATAAGGAAAAAGAAATGAAATAAATTTTTTAACTAAGATAATTAAGACACACAAAAAAAAATCAACATGGAATAAATTATTTTGGAATGAACAAGTAAACAAACAAACAAACAAACAAACAATAATAAATAAATAAATAAATAAATAAATAAATATAATCTAATGAAAGAAAGAAACAAAATGAAACGAAAGGCTTTGAAATATTTTGAAAATTGATGAAGTTATGGCAGTTTCAGACGCTGGTTTTTCAGTTGTTTTGTTATGTCAGTTGACCAAATACTGTGACCCAGAGTAAAACAAACAAACAAAAAAACACCAGAAAAACCATGAGAAATATGCCTATATCTCCTTAGAAATTTATAAGAAAGAGGTGTAAACAATTTTTTATTTATTTGATGCCAAAGGAACCAACAAAACTGATAAACTGCTGAGAATAGCATTCATGTAGTTTATAAATAAGTTAAACAAACGATATCGAACGATCAGAAGACATAATTTGATTACCATAACCAAGAAGATGTGTTTAACATCATTCGCAATGGACCAAACCATTTTCGCAACGTTAGATGTCCAGGAAATTTGGCAGAAATAAAGTTAACTAAATTATCTATCGAATGCACAGGCAGTTTTAAAAGTGTCCTTACATGCTAATCCTACTTGGATAACTTTGTAATCTATATTTTTTTACTTTTTTTTTGCAAGAATAGTCAAGACTCATATGTTTAATGAAACTCAAAATTTTGAAAGCTAGGATTCGTCGAAATGTGCACAGAACACCAGTGGTATAAATAGTTATAGACACACACACACAGAGACTCATAGATAGATTTGAATGTATCTATGTATGTATGTTTGTACGTATGTATCATGTATAAATCTGTGTGTGTCTGTTTATCCCTATTTATACTACTGCTACTACTACTGCTACTACTAATACTACTAATACTGCAACTACTACTACTACTATACTACTACTACTACTACTGCTACTACTACTACTATACTACTACTACTACCACTACTACCAACAACAACAACAACAACATCAAGAACAATGCACTGGGGTCTTTGAAGATTAAATATTTAATAATAATTAAAATCTGATACCAGAAAAATATTAAATGATTAAACAGCAATAAAAGCAACACTGATGAAGAGGATGATGATGACCACGAACAAACAGATCATCTGACATGGATAGATTTTCTGATATAACCAACAGAACAAACAACGACGTCGGATTCGCTGACAGCACCACGGAAGTCATGATGTTGATACGACAACGCGGTGTGTTTGTGAACATCACGGAAAGCAAAGAAGTGTGAACTGTCAGTAAGAGACAAGTGAAAAGATGCAGATCAAATCGTGGAAGTAAACAGCAGACAACGTCATCTTCCTAATGAATTCAACAATGAAACATGCAATGCACGTGTCTTTCTTCTCTACTTTTGATTACTGCTGATGTTGTAGGTTTTTCATTTTCCTGTTAATGTCGCCCACGTTACAGTCATTGTCGTTATCATTTTATTATTAGTAGTAGTATTAGTATTAGTATTTTTTGTTGTTGTTGTTTATTATTATTATTATTATTATTATTATTATTATTATTATTATTATTATTATTATTATTATTATTATTATTATTATTATTATTATTATTGTTGTTATTATTATTATTATTATTATTATTATTATTATTATTATTATTATTACTATTAGTAGTAGTAGTAGTAGTGTTGCTGTTGTTGTTACTGTTATTATTAATATTATTTTTCTTTCGTTTTTTTTTCTGAGGATGATAACAACTGAATGCACAATTATTTTCATAAAACTGATAATTTTATCTACCCTTTGTCGTTGGCTTAGCAGTGAACGGTCAGTTAAATATCACGCTGTATCTGTGCGTGTATTTTAAAAATATTGATAACATGAGTGTGACGTCACAGAACTTGAGATTAAAAACAAATTCAGTGTACTTTGTACACTTTATCAATTTACAATAGATAGACTATAGTAAAAACAGTTAATAATAATACATATATGGGAATATCTTGTTGCAGTATATGACATTATGTATGTTTACACGAATTTATTTATTAATGTAATAGTACACGCAGTTTGTATTACCTGCATATGTGTACAGATAAAGCTATGCATCATATATGTACCCACCAATATGTATAAACGCAGACCTGATAGATACACCCACCGCTCAAACATTGAAATAAAAATGTTATCAAATTCCCGAAGCAAGTCTATCACTTGTTCAAAAAAGCTTTTTAATGATTAAGACTTGATGTATGCACCCGTATTACAAATCTACTGTGAAAAGACTTAGATCTGTGTGATACAGATATACTCCGACATGAATGTAAAACAGCGCTTGTTGTTTATTTTAATATTTATTTTCACGTCTGTTTTACACTCACTTGCTATTTCTCGACCCACGGCCATCACACTGGAGAACAACGAATACAAAAACGTCTTAGTCGCCATCCACGAAAACGTAGCTGAAGATAAAACCATCATTGACAAGATTAAAGTAGGTTTTGTATTTTCTTTTTCTTTCTTTCTTTCTTTATTTCTGTATTTATACTTGCATATTTAATTAGGTATTTTATTACAACTACATCTTTATGACATATTTATTCTATTTCTTTCTTTATTTCTCTGTTTTCTTCAATCTTCTCATACTTTCATTCTTAGATATCTCTCTCTCTCTCTCTCTCTCTCTCTCTCTCTCTCTCTCTCTCTCTCTCTCTCTCTCTCTCTCTCTCTCTCTCTCTCTCTCTCTCTCTCTCTCACAGTCTCTCTCTTTTTCTTTCTCTCTATCTCTGTCTGTATCTCTGTACATCATTCTTTTTTTTCATCTCACATTTTCTCTGGAAACGTTTCTTTTTTTTTCGGAATGACTTCATATAGACAACTTTGTGTTTCTTTGTTTTTTTCTGTGTCTTTATGACACTTCTTTAAAACTTCATATACGGATTCAGTTTGACAGTTATTTTTTACACCTCATCTTTATGGCATTTTTATTCTATTACAAACAACTATAAACGTTTAAGTCCTTTTCCGTTATCTGACAGTAGCAAAGTAAAGATAATAATAGCTCGTTCGTTTGGTTCCGTCAGGCGATGTTTACCGAAGCCTCGGCGTACATGTACGTCGGGACACGAAAGAGAGCCTTCTTTAAACAGATAAAAATACTCGTTCCTTCATCATGGACTGACGATCCATCGTACACGCCGGCGTCTTCACAAATCTACACCAACGCTGACGTCGCCATAGCAGAGATGACGCCACGGTATCGTGACAGGCCCTACTCTCGGACTTTCAGTGGGTGTGGTCACCCGGGAATACGAATCCATCTGACACCGAAGTTTTTAACAGATCCCTCGTCAAAGCGAAAGTACGGTCCTGCTGGTAAGTTACCTTTAACCTATTTATTTATTTACTTATTTATTTATTTATTTATTTATTTATTTATTTATTTATTTATTTATTTATTTATTTATTTATTTATTTATTTATTTATTTATTTACTTATTTATTTATTTATTTACTTATTTATTTATTTATTTACTTATTTATTTATTTATTTACTTATTTATTTATTTATTTACTTATTTATTTATTTATTTATTTATTTATTTATTTACTTACTTACTTACTTACTTATTTATTTATTTATCTATTTATTTATCTATTTATTTATTTATTTACTTACTTACTTATTTATTTATTTATTTATTTATTTATCTATTTATTTATTTATTTATTTACTTACTTACTTACTTACTTATTTATTTATTTATTTATTTAGTTAGTTAGTTAGTTAGTTACCTCTTACTTATTGGTTTATTAATTTATTAACTTATTTATTTCTTTATATATTTATTTAATTTATTATTTCTTTTATTTATTTATTTGTTTATTTGCTGTTTTTTATTTTGTTTTATTTTATTTTATTTTATTTTATTCAGTTTTATTTAAATCGAAAAAATTCAAGATAGTCATGATCTTTATGTATTTTCTTCTCCATTGTTTTCGTAATGTTTGTCAGCATACATAAGAGAAGTAAACAGACATTAACTAATGTAATTACAAATATTAAAAAATTACGAAAACAGTAAACTAATCAACGTCTACACAAACTGAACTCCTTTGCAATCTTTCATCAACTTTGTTTTCATTTCACCTTAACAGGAAGGGTACTAGTTCACGAATGGGGTCACTTCCGGTGGGGAGTGTTTGACGAGTACCCACTTCCGGGAGAACAAGAATTCTACTTCTCTCCCCTTACTGGGAAGTACGAGGCGGTTCGTTGTAACATACACATGTACGGACAGATTCTCTTTATGGACCTTGACGGTAATCCGATCCGTCCTATTCATTTCTGTCGTCCGGACTCTCTGGACAATGTAACAGGCAGATATCCGGAGGCTTGTCGTTTCCACGCCGATCCAAGAGCAAACAGAAACCGTGGGATATCCGCTTCAATAATGGACAGACAAGAAATAGAAACGGTAAGAGAGAGAGAGAGAGAGAGAGAGAGAGAGAGAGAGAGAGAGAGAGAGAGAGAGAGAGAGAGAGAGAGAGAGAGAGAGAGAGAGAGAGAGAGAGAGAGAGAGAGAGAGAGAGAGAGAGAGAGAGAGAGAGAGAGAGAGAGAGAGAGAGAGAGAGAGAGAGAGAGAGAATGAAAGCGACATATTAGAAAATAGAGAGTGAGGTGAGAGTGGCATTGAAAATTAGGATGCATAAGAGAGAAACACGCTAACAGAGACACAGAGAGAAACAGAAGTAAATTTTTTATTATTATCTAGAAATATGTAAATAAAAGAGACACTTTCCGCTAATAATTTTTAAATAAGTAAATTAATGAATGATCAATGCATTAATCAATGAATGAATGAAAAAAAAAAAAATGAAATAAAAACCAACGCTGATTAAAACACGTGTATAAAGGATAGCCTATGTGTTGTACGTCTTTACGTATTAAATAATAATTTTACTGAGATTCACGTGTATTTGTTTGATTTTATGTTTGATTTTGTTTTGTAGACGGTGACGCGGAAATGTATCGTAGTAACTGTATTGGTATAGTGATAATAGTAACAGCGGTAGAAGAAGCTGTAGTACTAAAGGATTTTAGTATAAATAAATAATGGAATAACTTTGTATTTAGAAATGTACATATAATGAAATGTACGTACATACCAAAGTTAATATCTACGATCCGTTGAATCCATAGTTGATTATTTTTAAATCTTTTATTTATTATCGTTTCAGAGAGTAGATATGTTTATAGATATCACAAACGGATACTTTTTTACGTTTCGAAACAAACTATGCAGACATAAAAACGTAATTAGTATCTCTTCGAGTTTTACGGACATATTGAAACGTCATAGTATTGTTCACGTTCTCACGAGAACAAAGGCTCGGGAATGTTCGGAACAGAAACTGTTTTTCATACAAATGTTTGTAATTTCTCCTGAAAATTTATGGTTAATATTTAATGTTCACTGTTTTAACAAATTTAATATACAGTTTTATTTAAAATGCAATATAACCAAATCATTTGATTATTTATATATATTCTGATATATTTATATATATTCTGATTTTAGTTATTATTGTCATAATAATAATAATAATAATAATAATAATAATAATAATAATAATAATAATAACATAACTGTCAAAAACACCTACTGTTATGTTTTTTATTTCTGCATAGTTTGTTTAGAAACGTAAATAAAGTATCCGTTTGTGATATCTATAAACATATAAACATATTATTATTATTATTATTATTATTATTATTATTATTATTATTATTATTATTATTATTATTATTATTATTATTATTATTATTATTATTATTATTGTCCAGATTATAAATTTTTGTGATGATGATCAAAGCGACTCTAAAAAGGTACATAACTCTGAAGCCCCAAACACACAAAACCGTATGTGCGGACAAAGGAGTACGTGGGCGGTCATCAGTGAAAGTGAGGATTTCAAGAACGGGAAAAACCCACCTAGAACCGTCACAGACACGAGTCCGACCTTTGTTGTGTTAAAAGCGTCAAAGAGTCGCAGAGTGGCTTTAGTACTGGACTCGTCCGGCAGCATGCAGGTAATTGACAGTGTGTAGAAACAACAGCTTGAAAGATTAACACAAACACAGAAACACACACATACACAGACACACACATACACATACACACACTCACACACAAACGACACACACATACACGCATACACACATACACACACATACACACATATACACACACAGACACACATACACAGACATAGGCACACACATACACAGACACAGACACACATACACATCAACACACATAGATAGACACAGACATACACAAAGACATACACAAAGACATACACACAGACACACACACAGTACACACCCACACACATACACACACACCCACACACATACACAGACAGAGACATACACACACAGTCACACACAAACACACACACAGACACACAGTCACACACATACACACACAGCAATAGACACACAGACACACATACATATGCACACACAGACACGTAAACAGACACACAGACATACACACACATACACTCACAGGCACACACTCACACACATACACACATACACGCAAACACACACACAGACACAGAGACACAGACACAGACACACAGACGCAAATACAAACACATACACGAAGACATAGACATATATAGACACATACACACACAAACACACACACCTACACACATACACAAAGACATACATACAAACACATACACGAATAAACACACCCATATATGCACACACTGACTCACACATAAACACAGACACACATACACTCATACACATACAAACATATATATACGTATACACCCTTACACACATACATACATACACACAGACTTACATACACAGAAACACACATAGACAAATGCACACACATACACACACATACACAAATACACACAGACGCAGACACCAGACACACACACATACATGCACAAACACCCAAACAGACACATACATATACACAGACAGCAGCAAGCAGATCGAGAAAAGACACGCTCAATGAGAAAAATTAGTTTTAATAGTATTCGTAGTAGTAGCAGTAAGAATAGTTGTTGTTACTATGGTTTTAGTTGCAGTACAATAATGACAATAAGACCAATGTGATCAAATAATTTAGTAAGGTAACAGTTGTTGCTATAGAGATGAGCCGTAACGTCACAGTGATGTCATCCTTTCTGATTTTTCCAGAGAGATCACAAATTAATACGCATGCGTCAGACCGCATCGAATTTTATAAGAGATGGCGTTCACGAAGATGCTGATGTTGGCGTGATTGCTTTTAGCAGCACTGCGCATGTTCTGAGTCCGATCGGAAAAGTTAATTCAACTTCCGTTAAACACGCCGTGATGCACGAGCTGCCAAAATTAGCACGAGGCGGAACAAGTGTCGGCGCTGGAATAGAGAAAGCGATAGAAGTGAGGAACATTAATTAATATCAGTCTTAGTGTTGTGTTAATCATAGTATTAGTTTAGCATTAGTGTGTTGTGAGTGTTAATCACAGTATTAGTTTAACATTAGTGTGTTTTGAGTGTTAATCATAGTATTAGTTTAACATTAGTGTGCTGTGAGTGTTAATCATAGCATTAGTTTAATATTAGTGTGTTGTGAGTGTTAATCATAGTATTAGTTTAACATTAGTGTGTAGCTAGTGTTAATCATAGTATTAGTTTAACATTAGTGTGTTGCTAGTGTTAATCATAGTATTAGTTTAACATTAGTGTGTTGTGAGTGTTAATCATAGTATTAGTTTAACATTAGTGTGTTGCTAGTGTTAATCACAGTATTAGTTTAACATTAGTGTGTTGTGAGTGTTAATCATAGCATTAGTTTAACATTAGTGTGTTGTGAGTGTTAATCATAGTATTAGTTTAACATTGGTGTGTTGCTAGTGTTAATCATAGTTTTAGTTTAACATTAGTGTGTTGCTAGTGTTAATCATAGTATTAGTTTAACATTAGTGTGTTGTGAGTGTTAATCATTGTATTAGTTTAACATTAGTGTGCTGCTAGTGTTAATCATAGTATTAGTTTAACATTAGTGTGTTGTGAGTGTTAATCTTAGTATTAGTTTAACATTAGTGTGTTGTGAGTGTTAATCATAGTATTAGTTTAACATTAGTGTGTTACTAGTGTTAATCACAGTATTAGTTTAACATTAGTGTGTTGTGAGTGTTAATCATAGTATTAGTTTAACATTAGTGTGTTGTGAGTGTTAATCATAGTATTAGTTTAACATTAGTGTGTTACTAGTGTTTATCACAGTATTAGTTTAACATTAGTGTGTTGTGAGTGTTAATCATAGCATTAGTTTAACATTAGTGTGTTCTGAGTGTTAATCATAGTATTAGTTTAACATTGGTGTGTTGCTAGTGTTAATCATAGTTTTAGTTTAACATTAGTGTGTTGCTAGTGTTAATCATAGTATTAGTTTAACATTAGTGTGTTGTGAGTGTTAATCATAGCATTAGTTTAACATTAGTGTGTTGTGAGTGTTAATCATAGTATTAGTTTAACATTGGTGTGTTGCTAGTGTTAATCATAGTTTTAGTTTAACATTAGTGTGTTGCTAGTGTTAATCATAGTATTAGTTTAACATTAGTGTGTTGTGAGTGTTAATCATTGTATTAGTTTAACATTAGTGTGCTGCTAGTGTTAATCATAGTATTAGTTTAACATTAGTGTGTTGTGAGTGTTAATCTTAGTATTAGTTTAACATTAGTGTGTTGTGAGTGTTAATCATAGTATTAGTTTAACATTAGTGTGTTACTAGTGTTAATCACAGTATTAGTTTAACATTAGTGTGTTGTGAGTGTTAATCATAGTATTAGTTTAACATTAGTGTGTTGTGAGTGTTAATCATAGTATTAGTTTAACATTAGTGTGTTACTAGTGTTAATCACAGTATTAGTTTAACATTAGTGTGTTGTGAGTGTTAATCATAGCATTAGTTTAACATTAGTGTGTTGTGAGTGTTAATCATAGTATTAGTTTAACATTGGTGTGTTGCTAGTGTTAATCATAGTTTTAGTTTAACATTAGTGTGTTGCTAGTGTTAATCATAGTATTAGTTTAACATTAGTGTGTTGTGAGTGTTAATCATTGTATTAGTTTAACATTAGTGTGCTGCTAGTGTTAATCATAGTATTAGTTTAACATTAGTGTGTTGTGAGTGTTAATCTTAGTATTAGTTTAACATTAGTGTGTTGTGAGTGTTAATCATAGTATTAGCTTAACATTAGTGTGTTACTAGTGTTAATCACAGTATTAGTTTAACATTAGTGTGTTGTGAGTGTTAATCATAGTATTAGTTTAACATTAGTGTGTTGTGAGTGTTAATCATAGTATTAGTTTAACATTAGTGTGTTACTAGTGTTAATCATAGTATTAGTTTAACATTAGTGTGTTGTGAGTGTTAATCATAGCATTAGTTTAACATTAGTGTGTTGTGAGTGTTAATCATAGCATTAGTTTAACATTAGTGTGTTGTGAGTGTTAATCATAGTATTAGTTTAACATTGGTGTGTTGCTAGTGTTAATCATAGTTTTAGTTTAACATTAGTGTGTTGTGAGTGTTAATCATTGTATTAGTTTAACATTAGTGTGTTACTAGTGTTAATCACAGTATTAGTTTAACATTGGTGTGTTGCTAGTGTTAATCATAGTTTTAGTTTAACATTAGTGTGTTGTGAGTGTTAATCATTGTATTAGTTTAACATTCGTGTGTTGTGAGTGTTAATCATAGCATTAGTTTAACATTAGTGTGTTGTGAGAGTTAATCACAGTATTAGTTTAACATTAGTGTGTTGCTAGTGTTAATCATAGTATTAGTTTAACATTAGTGTGTTGTGAGTGTTAATCATTGTATTAGTTTAACATTAGTGTGCTGCTAGTGTTAATCATAGTATTAGTTTAACATTAGTGTGTTGTGAGTGTTAATCTTAGTATTAGTTTAACATTAGTGTGTTGTGAGTGTTAATCATAGTATTAGTTTAACATTAGTGTGTTACTAGTGTTAATCACAGTATTAGTTTAACATTAGTGTGTTGTGAGTGTTAATCATAGTATTAGTTTAACATTAGTGTGTTGTGAGTGTTAATCATAGTATTAGTTTAACATTAGTGTGTTACTAGTGTTAATCACAGTATTAGTTTAACATTAGTGTGTTGTGAGTGTTAATCATAGCATTAGATTAACATTAGTGTGTTGCTAGAGATAGTGTTAGTGATCGTTGTAGTTTTATAGTTAGCAATATTATTAATAATAATATTTAAGATGCTAGTGTTAGCTTTATACGAATATTAAGATGAGAATAATTATTTTAATACAATGTTAGTATTTGTTTTAGACTGGGGTTGGTGATATAATGTTTGCTCTTTCTGTTTCTTTGTCTGTCTCTGTGAGTGATGTCTGTCTGTCTGTTTCAGGTTATTACGAGTGATGGCAGAAACGCTAGTGGTGCAGTCATATTAATCATTACAGATGGCAAAGAGACAGAAGCTCCCTATGTCAAGGACGTTCTTCCAACTGTCAAGGGCAGTGGTGTTATTCTGAGCATTGTGTCTCTGAATCAAGACCCAGATGATAATCTAGAATTAGCTGCCGCAGAAACAGGTCAAGAAATAAATATAAGAGAGAGAAAGAGAGAGAGAGAGAGAGAGAGAGAGAGAGAGAGAGAGAGAGAGAGAGAGAGAGAGAGAGAGAGAGAGAGAGAGAGAGAGAGAGAGAGAGAGAGAGAGAGAGAGAGAGAGAGAGAGAGAGAGAGAGAGAGAGAGAGAGAGAGAATGTTCGACATTCAGAGATAATGTGTAAGTGATATTGTTTCAGGAGGCAGGTTCTACTTTGACAGTAATCACGTTCAGTCGACTGCTCTCGAAGACGCCATCTTTGACTTCCGTGATTCACTCGGAAACCAGTCGACAAGAAACGCAGTACAGGTATTTTCTTCATAAACACTCAGAGTTTACTAGTACATATTTATGTTCTTGTAAGATCAGAATCTTATATTTCGGTATTTCTAGAGAATCTCTGTGATTAAATTTAGGAAATGTCTTAGTGATACATCAAAAAGGAAAGCAGTATCGTTGTTATTTATTTATTCACTTATTTCTTTCTTTCTTTCTTTCTTTCTTTCTTTCTTTCTTTATTTATTTATTTATTTATTTATTTATTTATTTATTTATTTATTTATTTATCTATTTATTCACTTATTGATAGCTGCTCAGTAGAGCTCAAGGTTTGTGGCCAGGTAAGATTCTGGAAGGCACCGTCTCACTTGACAGCTCAGTAGGAAGAAGTTCACAGTTTTTGATGACGTATCAGAAATCTGAGCCCAGTCTGGAATTAATCTCACCTTCAGGTCGCCTCTATAACAAACTTTACCCGGAATATTCCTGTGACGATGACTTCAAAGTTGTGAGAATAGAAATACCAGGTATAGCAGAGGTAAGAAATATAGACAGATATAATCAGCAGTAGAAGTATCAATGTCGTCATTAGTACTCTGACTGGTATGACTCTTCTCGATAATTATTATTCGTCTCGAGTATTACTATTCCTGTAATAATAATAAGAATAAGAATAGTAATAATAATAATAATAATAATAATAATAATAATAATAATAATAATAATAATAATAATAATAATAATAATAATAATAATAATAATAATAATCATGATAATAATAATAATAATAATAATCATCATCATAATCATCATAATAATAAATACTTGATAAAAGTTAATATAAATATTAAATTTAGTATTATTAAAAATAAATTAAGTTTTAAAATATATTTTCCTGTGTGGATGTGTGCGTTTTTGTATGTTGGCCATAAGTATATCTCAATATATTACCATCCGTGAATGTTCATTTCATAACGCATTGTATCCTCTGTTTACAGGAAGGTGAATGGAAATTTCGAATCACGAACAGAGACAAGAATTTTCAGAAGGTGTGTCTCCTGGTAACGTCAAAAGCAGTGAATCCCCAGTTGTCTTCAATACGCATAGAAGCAGCCGTGTCGCCTGTCAATGTCACGTGGCCACCGGAAGTGATCGTGTACGCGGAAGTGACGCAAAACGGCCATCCTGTGACTGGACTGAGTGTGACCGCTGTTATAGACAGACCGTTTGCTGACCCCTGTGAAATGTCGCTGTTTGACAACGGAGCAGGTTGTAGCAGCAGTTTTTAAAATTAATTAACTTCTATAAGTTGACGTCGTTCACTTCTCTTCTTTTTCTGATAGTTACAACGGTTAATTAATGTAAAGTCAGTTCTCGTTGTACTAAAAATGACTAAATAAAGGAATTTCTATTATTTTTATTATTATTCTTATTATTATTACTTTATACTTCTACTTCTACATTTCTTTGATCTAATTGATTTTATTATGTATATATACATATATATTTTTTTTTATTAAGGTGCGGACATTACTAAACATGATGGAGTGTATTCACGATATTTCACGAATTACACCGGAAACGGCCGATACAGCGTCCGAATCGATGTGACTGGTCAAGGTGTAGTTAAGCGGTACAAATCTTTAGTGAACGGTGCCTCATCTAATACTTTTAAGAAAAGTACATTTATTTATTTATTTATTTATTTATTTATTTATTTATTTATTTATTTATTTATTCAATCATATATCTATTTCATCCTTTTCCTGCCTATTTTTGCTTGTCTTCAGCAAGACTGAAGGATTAAAAAATGTTGTGATTATTTGAAGAGAATAACGAATTAACCAAAATTTGTGTGTATTAATACATCATAAACGCATCTTAATATCCTAAGAGTCACTGTTATGTATTACAAACAGCTATCCCCTACACCTACTACAGCTTCCTTTGCTAATATTAGTAATGTAAAGATTTCAACTTCTACAACTCATAATTCGACTCTTAATACCATGATTAATTAATATCTTTATTCACACATTTAACACTTAACACTGTTTAATTCTTCAGGTACAACTTACACAGAATCTTTCACGTGGACACCTTTGACTTCTGCAATAAACCGGGTTGTCACAGGAGGCGTGTTTGAATTTCGACACCCCAACGTGAGCGGGTCACTGCAGCCTTTCACTGACCAGCTTCTCCTGCTTGACCAGCTCTCCCCTGGTCGAATCACGGACCTCAAGGTGATGAAAACACGTCACAAAGACAACACAGTGCTGTTGTCGTGGACGGCGCCTGGGGACGACTTTGATCATAACACTGGTAAGAGAAACACACGTACAATATATGTCTGTGTGTGTGTGTCTGTGTGTGTGTGTCTGTGTGTGTGTGTGTGTGTGTGTGTGTGTGTGTGTGTCTGTGTTTTTGTTCTTCAGTGTATGTGTGTGTGTGTGAAAGAGACAGAAAGAGAGAAAATGCAAATGAGACAATGGAAGAATCAGGGAAAGGGAATGTTTGAGTGTGAGATAGACCCAATTAGCGGGATCAAATTTCTACAAACAAATTTTCCTGACATACTGTCTCTGTCTCTCTCTTTCTCTCTCTTGTTTTCTCTCTCTGTTTCTCTCTGTCTATCTCTGTCTCTGTCTCGCTCAATCTCTCTTTCTCTGTCTATCTCTGTCTCTCTCCGTCTTTCTCTCTCTCTGTTTCTCTCTCTCTTGTATTCACTCTGTTACAGCAACTCAGTCTGAAATAATGATCTCTCTCTGTCTTTCTGTCTCTCTCTCTGTCTCTCTCTCTCATATATTCACTCTGTTACAGCAACCCAGTATGAAATAATGACCGCGCCCACTGCGGATGATCTTCTGTCGAGACGCTCCAGCTGTAAATTTATTAGGCAGGATGACGTCACAGCAGGAAACCTGCGTTCACCTCAACATGCAGGATCCATCGAAATGTTCACGCTTAAAATGAAACGAGGCAAAAACGCCAACGCTAGTTTTGTTTTCACCATCCGTGCCTTAGACGACGTGGGCCACGTTGGTGACTTCTCAAACTTCGCCACGGCGGGTTTCGGTTTCGTTCCTGATTACGTGGACCCGGCATACTCGGAAATAGTTCAACATCCGGTAGCGCAGGAAGCGACGCTTTCCAACAGTGAGAAGATTGTAATAGCGTCTGTCGTTGGTTCTTTCACAGTCTTGCTGGCTCTTGTTATAATTGTTTCTTTCTTTCTGTACATCTGTTCTCGAAAATCATCAGAGTCACTGAGTGAAAAAAGCCTTGCAGTTTAATAAATAAATAAATAAATAAATAAATAAATAAAAACAAAAATAAATAAATAAACGTGAAATATTGTAAAAGATTACAAATTAATAACTATTCCTATATATTGAAATATTATTAAGCATAAGTCTTTATTCCTCAGATTCACCGATTAATAAATATTGCTTATTATTATGTGATATTAACTGATTTATAAACATGAGCTATTACTTATTACCTTTTATATTAATTGATTAATAAACGTTTTCTTTATTAATCTTAGATACTGATGAATTATCGAACTTTTCATATCAATTAGAGAGACTGACAGAACATTATTAAATACTCGCACGACTAAACGATTAATTAGTATTTGTGAATATTTGAAGAGATTAACGGACTAATGAATAAAATGAGACTGTGATAACGTTTTAATGTTTTATCAGTAAACTTTTAAACAAGATTGTGTAGATACAAAGAGTTTTTCTTGTCTAACACTCAGTTTGACAGAATTTTTAGTAAACTGTCACGTAAACCCAGCAAACATTTGAAAATTAGAGTTTATCAGATCAGTTAGCACTTTGTTTTCACAGTTTGCCCACATCGGGGGTCCAACCGCCGACCAGCTGGTCCTTCCAGAATTTCTACAGTTAGTATTCCACCTCTTCTGTTTTGTTCCTCTTTTACGAATAACAGACTTGTCCGAGTGCAGTGTAGAAACAGGCGGTTCTACATTTATCCTTGAAGTATCAGAAGAGACGGAAGTGCTAGAAGTATATTCATCAAATCCGCTAGAAAAAGATGACAAACTAGAATGTCGTCTTACGTTTTGTAGTTTAGTTCTGTCTGTTGTATCTGCAGTACTGGTGCGCAGTGAAATGCGGTTAGATTTACACACAAAGAATGTATCAGATTTTAATACAGCAGGGGTAGATAACTCTGATAGATTGTTACTGTTAAATTCCTTGTCGAAGGTGTTTACGTTGTTACGCAGAGGAAATATAAATGACTTTTGGGATTCTTTTGCATCTTGTCTAAAAGACTTTCTCAGTGATCGTCTCTTACACAAGGTGGCGCTGTTGAATTGAGTTTCTCTAGAGCTATAGCTTCCGCTTTCTTTCGAAGTTCCAGACACGAGAAATTTTGACAACTCCCCGGCTCCACTGAGATCAAACTTGTACCACGGTTCATCGTAATCGTCATCACTAAGACACGGAGTTCTCTCCCTTATCAATATTGTAGCAATGTTCTGTCGTCCATCTTGGTTTTCTTGTAATTGTTCTCGTTGTTTTATATTTGTACATTTTTCTTCAAGTGGGTGTCTGTCCTTGATCATTTTGTTTTGCCTTTTCCCCACTTTTTTTTTGCCCAAATTCTCTTTATTTGCACTGGGTAGCAAATCTTCATCTGTGACGTCATCGATTACGTCATATATATGATAAGGATCTTCTTCCAGGATGCTGGGAATTAGATCAGCACTCTTTAGAATTTCTTTCGATTTCGATTTTTTGTCGTTTTTTCGTTTCTTTATCCATCGCCACATTCTGTTTCGGTATTTCTGCTGAAAAGAAGAAAATGTAATGTATACCAAATCTGTATATGGTAATTAATGATACTAATAACAGGGACAACAACACCTAAAAAAATAAAAAATAAATAATACAAATAACTAAATACTACTACTACTACTACTACTGCTACTACTACTATTACTATTACTACTACTACTAATAATAATAATAATAATAGTAATAATAATACTAAGATAAAATACTTTTCGAAACTGTATACGGAACATTTACTTATGCAAACCCAATAATGGAGCCAAGTAAAATATAAAATATACACAACATGTTACTTCCTAATTAAAGATGAAATAAATTGTCTTCTTCTGTTGCGTATTTTGATAAGTTCTCTTCTCCGAATCTTAATTCAAAATATCGGATTTTTTTGTCTGTCCTCGTTTTATTTTATTATTATTATTATTATTATTATTATTATTATTATTATTATTATTATTATTATTTTCTCTTTCTGACTGAGTAAATATTGTTAGTTTTATATGAATTGAGGATTGTTTTAGAAACAGTAGTGAAAAGCTAAGCATCACGTTTAAGCTTGTAGCAGTTAATTAGAAAACAATCAGTTGTTTGCATTCGTACTCAAATGATTTCAATGTCTACTGCGTATTAAACTAGTAGTGAGTAGACTAAAGTCTGACATGTGTAAACTGAAAATACTTTTATCGACTAACACGATCATGTATCATATGTTTTATGTTCTTGTCTTTTTTTTCTCTGTTGTAGGCTAAATGTAGTTATATATACGAAAATATTCAAACACTTCTCAGTGTCGCTCTTGGTTTCTTCGTCGTCTTCTTCTTCTTCTTCTTCTTCTTCTTCTTCTTCTTCTTCTTCTTCTTCTTCTTCTTCTTCTTCTTCTTCTTCTTCTTCTTCTTCTTCTTCTTCTTCTTATTATTATTATTATTATTAATATTATTCTTAATAATACAAGTTCTGTTGATGTATAATAAAAGTTGAAAAAGGATAGAGAGGGAGGCAGATTTATACAGTATCTTACCTTTCCATTAAGTAAGAAACACTAAATCATTTCCACATACCTCAAATCAGAACAATAAATGATGACAATTGTTGCAATATTTCACGTCAAGTCAAAGATAAATTCACCAAATTTTCTGTGTAATTCACTGTTAACCAAAACAACTCTCAGACTTATATTTAAACTTTTGTTTTAGAAATGAACAAATCAGAGGGAACTTTACTTACACCCAGCCAATCACTGCCTACAACAATATTACGTAATCTTCATATATTTACACATAAATATCGTCGTCGCCATTTGTTTTTTCTACGTTTACAAATGTCGGCGAACATGAAAGGTGATTTCGGTGAAGGTCAAAGACAACGAGTGAGATTAAACGATGTGACGTGGCTAGTTAATTGACACGTTTTTGTAAGAGTTTAGTTATTCTCACTTTGCTTTTTTAAAATTCTCACAACTTAGTAATTCTTGTAATGAGGGCAGCAGAAATAACCTAATTTTTGTCACCTTTTTACTACTTGTTAACTTTTGATTCAGTAACTGTTTACTGAAATGAAGATGTAATACACAAAAAAAAAGAAAAAAAAAAAGTAATTATTGTAATGAAAAGAAGAAGAGGATTGTTCTTGTTTGAATGAGAACTCAACACGAAACAAATCATTCGAAAGGAAAGAAGAATATAATTTAATATGCGTCAGTGGAATTAAATTACTCATAATGTATCTGTATATCTTCTTAACCCTTGCTTCTTCTTTAGATATAACTGGGCGTGTGTGTGTGTGCGAGCGCGTGTGTGTCTCTGTGTGTGTGTGTTTAATAAGAAAAACAAATGTTACAGTCCACTATCGTGGTTATGGTGCAGACTTTCAAAGTGCAGCAATTAACCCACATCTTAAGTGTTTTAAACATCATTGGATTATTTTGATCAAATATTTTGAAACAGCAACACTTATTATTTCTTTGATCTCATTGTTCAGTTAATTTCACTAAGAGTTGTAAAACACGCGTTCTATATATTACTAAAACCAGATCTCAGCAAAGCAAACATCACAATAATAACAATGACAATGAATTTATTGACATAAACTGTAGGATTACAATTAACATTATTTGTTATTTTCTCTGAAAAATTAATGCGGTTTATTCCCTATGTATAAGAATTATTCGTTACACATTACTGGACAGAATAATTCTTATACATAGGAATAAACCGAACTGTTAAAATTTGTTTTCATCTCTCTCTCTCTCTCTCTCTCTCTCTCTCTCTCTCTCTCTCTCTCTCTCTCTCTCTCTCTCTCTCTCTCTCTCTCTCTCTCTCTCTCTCTCTCTCTCTCTCTCTCTCTCTCTCTCTCTCTCTCTCTCTCTCTCTCTCTCTCTCTCTCTCTCTCTCTCTCTCTCTTCACTTTGTATCAGTACTATGTAACTAGATATAATGAATATTTCAGACGATTTCTTATTTTAGCAGACATTAAAATATAATACAAGCCGTCCCAACGATATGAAACCGTCAAATCTGTCGTAGAGGTTAAACCAAACAAAACATGTGTTAACAAATCATATTATTTTGTGTTTGTTGCTGGTGTTTTATTGTTTGTGTTGTAGTTTTCAGATTATTGTAGTGTTAATTATTTTTGTTACTGCTCTTGGTAATCTTATTATTACTTCAGCATCAAACAAAATACGTGTGTAAATACATATGTACGTACCTATGTATGCATCTATACATCCGTCTCTATATCTATATTTATGACTATCTATCTATCTATCTATATAATAATAATAATAATAATAATAATAATAATAACAACAACAACAACAGCAATAACAACAACAAATAGAATTATACTTTAGAGGCTGAAGATTAAATATTTAATTACAAAAATCTGGTATCAGAAAAATATTAAAATATTAAAATGACGTTTTAAATTTGACAGAGAAGCTGTTCAATGTTGTACGAAACTGATTAAGTTATTGTCGGAGATTTCAAGGCGGTTCTACACAGTTTTCTTTACTTACTTTCAAATAAAAATTCAAGAGATAAAAGAGAAATTCTTCGCAGCACCTTTTCTCAGTACAGAACTTTACACCTCATGCACACAGATAAATAATACAAAGATGTTTGCATGTGAGAGCGTACATTCACAAGTGTGCATTATTTGAGTCTGCCCTTCACTTTCTTGCGCGCATGTTTGTGCATGTGAGTCTGTATGTATATGTGTATACATGTGTGTCTGTGTATGTGTGTTGGGTGTGTGTATCGCTATTTCTGTCTCTCTATCCAACTCCTATATTTCGTTCTTTCCCTGTCTGCTTTTTCTCTTTTTCTTCTCTTTCTGTTTCTCTTTCTTCTCTTTATCTTTCAGCCCTCCTATTTACCCTTCTGTCTATCTGTCTCTCTGTTTTTCTGTCTATCTATCTATTTCTTTGTCTACCTATCCGTCTGTTTGTATCTGTCTCTCCACAACAATAATAATATAAACAATAACAACAAGAGCAATAATAATAATAATAATAATAATAATAATAATAATAATAATAATAATAATACTAATAATAATACTAATAATAATAATAATAATAAAAATAATAATAAAATCAAAATAATAATTACGATAGCTGAAACAATAATAAAGAAATGATGATGATGAAGATGACGACGAAAAACATTACAGTCGCAGATTACCGGCCATGGACGGACGGATTATCTGGTATAATGAAAAAAAATGACGTCGGACTTGCTGACAGCATCACTGACGTCACGATGTTGATACGACAACGCGGTGTGTTTGTGAAAATCACGGAAAGCAAAGAAGTGTGAACTGTCAGTAAGAGACAAGTGAAAAGATGCAGATCAAATCGTGGAAGTAAACAGCAGACAACGTCATATTCCTAATGAATTCAACAATGAAACATACAATGCACGTGTCTTTCTTCTGTACTTTTGATTACTGCTGATGCTGAAGGTTTTTGTTGTTCTCAAAATGTCGCCGAAGTTGGAGTCATTGTCGTTATCGTTTTATTATTATTACT
>CM022676.1:15059824-15064690 GCA_012295275.1 Chrysomallon squamiferum
TGCAGAGAGATCACAAATTAATACGCATGCGTCAGACAGCATCGAATTTCATAAGAGATGGCGTTGACGAAGATGCTGATGTTGGTGTGATTGCTTTCAGCAGCACTGCACATGTTCTGAGACCGATGGGAAGAGTTAATTCAACTTCCGTTAAACACGCCGTGATGCACGAGCTGCCAAAATTAGCACGAGGCGGAACAAGTGTCGGCGCTGGAATAGAGAAAGCGATAGAAGTGAGGAACATTAATTAATATCAGTCTTAGTGTCGTGTTAATCATTGTATTAGTTTAACATTGGTGTGTTGTGAGTGTTAATCATAGTATTAGTTTAACATTAGTGTGTTGTGAATGTTAATCATAGTATTAGATTAACATTAGTGTGTTGCTAGAGATAGTGTTAGTGATAGTTATAGTTTTATTGTTACCAATATTATTAATAATAATATTTAAGATGTTAGTGTTGATGTTAGTACGTTTTACAGTCAGCAGTAGTTTTAGAACAAGTGTTACTATTACTAATAATATTAGTGCTAGTATTTAGAACAAGTAGTACTATTACTAATCATATTGGTGCTAGCATTAGCTTTATACTAGTATGAACATCAGAATTAATGTTTCAGTGTGATTGTTATTATTTGTTTTAGACTGGGGTTGGTGATATAATTTGTGCTGCTTGTGTTTCTCTGTCTCTGTGAGTGATGTGTGTCTGTCTGTCTGTTTCAGGTTATTACGAGTGATGGCAGAAACGCTAGTGGTGCAGTCATATTAATCATAACAGATGGCAAAGAGACAGAAGCTCCCTATGTCAAGGATATTCTTCCAAAGTTCAAGGACAGTGGTGTTATTCTGAGCATTGTGTCTCTGAATCAAGACCCAGATGATAATCTGGCATTAGCTGCCGCAGAAACAGGTCAACAAATAAATATATGAGAGAGAGAGAGAGAGAGAGAGAGAGAGAGAGAGAGAGAGAGAGAGAGAGAGAGAGACAGAGAGAAAGAGAAAGAGAGAGAGAGACAGAGAGAGAGAGAGAGACATTTACCACATTCATCGATAATGTGTAAGTAATGTTGTTTCAGGAGGCAGGTTCTACTTTGACAGTAATCACGTTCAGTCGACTGCTCTCGAAGACGCCATCTTTGACTTCCGTGATTCACTCGGAAACCAGTCGACAAGAAACGCAGTACAGGTATTTTCTTCCGAAATACTCACTGTTTACTTGTACATATTTATGCCCTGGTAAGATCTGAATCTTACATTTCGGTATTTCTAGAGAATCTCTGTGATTAAGTTCAGGAAATGTCTTAGTGATACATCAACAAGGAAAGCAGTATCGTTGTTATTTATTTATTCACTTATTTATTTATTTATTTATTTATTTATTTATTTATTTATTTATTTATTTATTTATTTATTTATTTATTTATTATCTTACTGATAGCTGCTCAGTAGAGCTCAAGGTTTGTGGCCAGGTATGATTCTGGAAGGCACCGTCTCACTTGACAGCTCAGTAGGAAAAAGTTCACAGTTTTTGATGACGTATCAGAAATCTGAGCCCAGTGTGGAATTAATCTCACCTTCAGGTCGCCTCTATAAAAAACTTTACCCAGAATATTCCTGTGACGATGACTTCAAAGTTGTGAGAATAGAAATACCAGGTATAGCAGAGGTAAGAAATATAGACAGATATAATCAGCAGTAGAAGTATCAATGTCGTCATGTGTACTCTGATTGCTATGACTCATCTCGATAATTATTATTCATGTCGAGTATTACTATTCCTGTAATAATAATAAGAATAATAATAATAATAATAATAATAATAATAATAATAATAATAATAATAATAATAATAAAACTCATAATAATAAGAAAAGCTTGATAAGAGTTAATATAAAGATTAAGTTTAGTATTATTAATAATACATTTATGTTTTAAAATATATTTTCCTGTGTGGATGTGTGCGTTTGTCTATGTTGGCGATAAGTATATGATTTTGTGTGTGTTTGCGATATATATAAATCAATATATTACTATACGTGAATGTTCAGTGCATAACGCATTATATCCTGTTTTTCCAGGAAGGTGAATGGAAATTTCGAATCACGAACAGAGACAAGAATTTTCAGAAGGTGTGTCTCCTGGTAACGTCAAAAGCAGTGAATCCCCAGTTGTCTTCAATACGCGTAGAAGCAGCCGTGTCGCCTGTCAATGTCACGTGGCCACCGGAAGTGATCGTGTACGCGGAAGTGACGCAAAACGGCCATCCTGTGACTGGACTGAGTGTGACCGCTGTTATAGACAGACCGTTTGCTGACCCCTGTGAAATGTCGCTGTTTGACAACGGTGCAGGTTGCAACAGCAGTTTTTTAATTAATTAACTTCTATAAGTTGACGTCATTCACTTCTCTTCTTTTCCCTCGTCTTCCTATTCTAATAGTTAACACAGTTTATTAAACTAAAGTCAGTTGTCATTATAGTAAAATGAGTAAATACAGAAATTTCAATTATTGTTCTTCTTCTTCTTATTATTATTACTTTATACTTTTAATTTTATTTTTGTTTCATTGAATTGATTTTATTATATATATACATATTTTAATTCAGGTGCGGACATTACTAAAGATGATGGAGTCTATTCACGATATTTCACGAATTACACCGGAAACGGCCGATACAGCGTCCGAATCGAAGTGACTGGTCAAGGTGTAGTTAAGCGGTACAAATCTTTAGTGAACGGTGCCTCATCTAATACTTTCAAGAGAAGTAAATTTATTGATTTATTTATTTGTTTATTCATTTATCTATCTATTTATTTATTTATTCATTCATTTATATATCTTTTTTATCCTTATTCTGTCAGTTATTTTGCTGCCTTCAACAAACTGATATTTTTGATTATTTGAAGAGATTAACGAATTAATCAAAATTTTTGAGTATTAATACATTATAAAATCATCTTAATATTATATGAGTTACTGCTATGTAATACAAACAGCTGTCAGCTGCAACTACTATAGCTTCTTTTCCTACTATTAATAATGTCAATATTACTACTTCTACAACTCCTAACTCCATCCTAACTCCATCCTAACTACTAACTCTACCATGATTAATTAAAACATTAAAACATTAACTGCTGTTTACACTATTCACACATTTAACACACAAAACTGTGTCGTGAAGCGGTACAAAACTTTGATAATAATTTTAAAAAAAGTAAATTTATTAACTTATCGATTTAACTGTTTTATCTATTTTGGTCTATTTTTTGTTAAATAAAAAAAAAAAAAAAAAAAAAAAAAACCACTACTACTACAACTACTACTACTACTACTACTACTACCACTACAACTACTACTAATACTAATGCTATCACTAATAATGATAATAATAATAAAAACAATTCAATTGTATCCTCTTTACTTTAACAGATGTTGTTTACTTTATATTCTGAATAAAACTTACATTTTATCGCTCAATCACTAACAAAATAATACTCAAGGAAAATGCATTATTATTATTTTTTAATATTTTGGTCATTTCCGATGTATTCATTTGGTCATACATATATACATATATATATATATATATATATATATATATACATAGAAACACATTCTTAATACCATGATTAATTAAAACCTAAAAACATCAACTACTTATTACACTATACACACATTTAACACTTAACACTGTTTAATTCTTCAGGTACAACTTACACAGAATCTTTCACGTGGACACCTTTGAGTTCTGCAATAAACCGGGTTGTCACAGGAGGCGTGTTTGAATTTCGACACCCCAACGTGAGCGGGTCACTGCAGCCTTTCAGTGACCAGCTTCTCCTGCTTGACCAGCTCTCCCCTGGTCGAATCACGGACCTCAAGGTGATGAAAACACGTCACAAAGACAACACAGTGCTGTTGTCGTGGACGGCGCCTGGGGACGACTTTGATCATAACACCGGTAAGAGAAACACACGTACAGTATGTGTGTGTGTGTGTGTGTGTGTGTGTGTGTGTGTTTCTGACTGAGTCTGTGTGTATGTATGAGAGACACAAAGAGAGAAAGTGGAAGTCAGAGAATGGAAGACTCAGGGAAAGGAAATGTCTGAGTCTGAGATCGACTCAATTAGCGGCATTACGAACTTTTTCCCCTCACCCTTTTGTTAGCTTGCTTTCTCTCTCACTCTCTTCTCCTTCTCTCTCTCTCTTTTAGCTTCTCTCTCTCTCTCTCTCTCTCTCTCTCTCTCTCATGTATCTCTTTCTCTTCTCTCCTTTTTTCTCTCTCTCTTTCTTTCTCTCTCTCTATCTCTCTCTCTGTCTCTGTCTCGTTCTGTTTTCTCTTCCACTCTCTCTCTCTCTCTCTCTCTCTCTCTCTCATATATTCACTCTGTTACAGCAACTCAGTGTGAAATAATGATCTCTCTCTGTCTCTCTCTGTCTATCTCTCTCCCTGTCTCTCTCTGTGTCTGTCTCTGATGTATTCACTCTGTTACAGCAACTCAGTATGAAATAATGACCGCGCCCACTGGAGATGATCTTCTGTCGAGACGTTCCAGCTGTAAATTTATTAGGCAGGATGACGTCACAGCAGGAAACCTGCGTTCACCTCAACATGCAGGATCCATCGAAATATTCACGCTTAAAATGAAACGAGGCAAAAACACCAACGCTAGTTTTGTTTTTCACCGTCCGTGCCTTGGACGACGTGGGCCACGTTGGTGACTTCTCAAACTTCGCCACGGCGGGTTTCGGTTTCGTTCCTGATTACGTGGACCCGGCATACTCGGAAATAGTTCAACATCCGGTAGCGGAAGCGACGCTTTCCA
Source organism: Chrysomallon squamiferum (assembly GCA_012295275.1). NCBI lineage: Eukaryota > Metazoa > Mollusca > Gastropoda > Neomphalida > Peltospiridae > Chrysomallon > Chrysomallon squamiferum. The sequence goes on from CM022676.1 coordinate 15,064,652, forward strand.
ACAGTGAGAAGATTGTAATGGCGTCTGTCGTTGGTTCTT
>CM022676.1:15064890-15115258 GCA_012295275.1 Chrysomallon squamiferum
GGTTGGTATACAAACAAAATACATTACAACTGAGAAAAGTAATGTTAGAATGACTCTTCGTGTTATTTGTGGGAAAACAGAAAACAACCACAACAACTAAAACTCAGTGACGATGAACTAAGAAAAAAAAAAGAATCCAGATTTTTATTGTCATTGCATATTTATTGCTATTCCTAGCAAAAATTAACCGAGTTTCAATTTCTCCCTGATATTCAATCTCAGTCTTCAAACAGTGATACCGACACGTTGATTGGAAACTCGACATTACTTCTTTTATTGCTCGTAAAAATATCGCCAAAACCATTCAGAAAGATTGCCCATAAACCTTTTTCTATAATCCTTTATTTCCATCTGCATTTTGTTATTATCGGTATATATTAGCGTATGTGTGTGCACATTTTCAGATATTCTGTACATGTGTTTTTGTCCCGAACAAATGATTAGACGCCTCTTTTAAACGATTACTTAGTTTGTTATTTGCGTTGACGTGTCAAATATTTATTTTTATGTGAACAAATTTGTAATTATTCTCTTAAATACTGATGTTGTATATAAACAAAGAAGGAAACAAATAATAAATTAATGAACGAACGAATGAATATATGAATGAATGAATGAATGCACGAACAAATAAATGTAAATGAATATACGGGAATTTATGAAAACATAGTCACAGACACATTGTTCGTGTAGTTCTATCGAGTACCGACAGGTCTAAATTTTGTTCTTTTGTTGTTTTGTCATCATCATTCTCATCATCGTATTCGTGGTAATCATCATCATATCATCATCATGGTATTCATTATTATTATTATTATTATTATTATTATTTGTTGTTGTAGTTCCTGTTGATTTTGCTATTATTATTGTTGTTCTTATTATTATAGCTGTTGTTGCCTTTGTTACTATGTTGACTATCAATGCTGCTTTTTCTATTATTACAACACAAATACAGCTGTTTTTGCTGTTTAGTTTACTATTACAACTACTACTACAGTTCTCACTAATTATGTTTTTTAGTACTGTTACTAACTCTACAGTTGATAGTATACAAACATCTGCTACAACTGAGAAAAGTAATGTTAGAATGACTCTTCGTGTTATTTGTGAGAAAACAGAAAACAACCACAACAACTAAAACTCAGTGACGATGAACTAAGAAAAAAAAAAAAAAAGATTCCTGATTTGTATTGTCATTGCATATTTCCTGCTATTCCTAGCAAGAATTAACCGTGTTTCAATTTCTCACTGATATTCACTCTCAGTCTTCAAAGAGTGATACCAACCAGTTGATTGGAAACTCGAAATTACTTCTTTTATTGGTCATAAAAATATCGCCAAAACCATTCATAACGATTGCCCATAAACTTTTCTGTATAACCCTTTATTTCCATCTGCATTTTGTTATTATCGACATATATTAGCGTATGAGTGTGCACTTTTCCAGATCGTCTCTACATGTGTTTTTGTGTCGTACTAATGATTAGCCTCCTGTTTTAAACGATTACTTAGTTTGTTATTTGCGTTGACATGTCAAATATTTATTTTTATGTGAACAAATTTGTAATTATTCTCTTAAATAATGCTCTTGTATATCAACAAAGAAGGTAACAAATAATAAATTAATGAACGAACGAATGAATGAATGAATGAATGAACAAATAAATGTAAATGAATATACGGGAATTGATGAAAACATAGTCACAGACAGATTGTTTGTGCAGTTATATCGAGTATCGACAGGTCTAAGATTTTGTTCTTCTTGTTTTGTCATCATCATTCTCATCATCGTCGTCGTGGTAATCATCATCATCTTCATCTTCATCATTATTATTATTATTATTATTATTATTGTTATTATTGTTATTGTTGTTGTTGTTACTTATCAGTATTTTCGTTTTTAAGCTCTTTATTTATGTTTTAATTGATCATTACGTACCGCCGACATCCTCTGTACCTACCTACAGACAGGCAGATGCATAGACAGATAGACAGATTGACTGCCTGACAGATTTACTGACAAACAGACAAATGTAGAGAAATGATATTTATTCATTAATTTATTTACTTCTTTCCTTCTGTACTAATTTTTCTTAATTAATTAATTTACTTATTTATTCATTTACCTATTTGCTTTTGTACTTAATTGTTTAAACATTATTTTGATTATTAGCAGTATCTTTTTTCTTTCATTCTCTTTTATTTATTTGTTTTATTTTATTTTATTTTATTTTGCAGAATGTTCTTCCTTTTGGTGTGTTTTTATTTCGTAGCCTCTGTGGATCACACGCAGTGTTGTTTGTACAAGAAGAATAGTGAGATAATCCTGAAGGGTTGCAAACGAGACATCCGTACTGAAATGCAGAAATTTTTACCCATGTTTGAGAGTTCGTGTAAACGATATGACCTCTGCTGCCTTTGTGTAAGTAAACGTCCTGATCTCAGTTATCTTTGTGTAAGTAAACGTCCTGATCTCAGTTATCTTTGTGTAAGTAAACGTCCTGATCTCAGTTATCTTTGTGTAAGTAAACGTCCTGATCTTTATCTTTGTGTAAGTAAACGTCCTGATCTCAGTTATCTTTGTGTAAGTAAACGTCCTGATCTCAGTTATCTTTGTGTAAGTAAACGTCCTGATCTCAGTTATCTTTGTGTAAGTAAACGTCCTGATCTCAGTTATCTTTGTGTAAGTAAACGTCCTGATCTCAGTTATCTTTGTGTAAGTAAACGTCCTGATCTCAGTTATCTTTGTGTAAGTAAACGTCCTGATCTCAGTTATCTTTGTGTAAGTAAACGTCCTGATCTCAGTTATCTTTGTGTAAGTAAACGTCCTGATCTCAGTTATCTTTGTGTAAGTAAACGTCCTGATCTCAGTTATCTTTGTGTAAGTAAACGTCCTGATCTCAGTTTTCTTTGTGTAAGTAAACGTCCTGATCTCAGTTATCTTTGTGTAAGTAAACGTCCTGATCTCAGTTATCTTTGTGTAAGTAAACGTCCTGATCTCAGTTATCTTTGTGAGTATATGACATTATCTCAGTCATTTTTGTGTATAAAAATCACGTGTTACAAATAACGTGATCTGAGTTATATCTGTGTAACAGAGGACAGGTTATCTAAGTATTAAGTAAACGACACACATATAATCATACACTCTCTCCATGACGCACACACATATATACATATATAAATATACGTACATATTTATATATGTATATGTATACAAATGTACAAAAACGCACAAACATACACACAAATATACAAGCATAGACATGCATACGTACACAGAAACACACATACAAAAAGACACATATAAACACATAAATATATCCTAGCTCACATATACACGCACACACGCACATATACAAATTCAGAGAGATGCATACACAGAGCTAAACACACATTCTGTCCTAAATACATACACAGACACACACATTTAAAACCGTTTCGTATTTCAGGGGAGAGCGTTGAACAATGAAAAGACTTACTGTGACTTCTGGTTTTTCAAACATCTTGAAGCAAGATGCAACATGAGAATGGATTGTCTAAGTGCGCTATTATATTTCTTTGGAACTAACGTTCAAAACACAGATGTTTTACCTCCTTCACCAAAGAGTTGTAAAAGCATCGTTGTCCAGAGGTGCATCGTTTAACCAAAGCAAATAAATGATGTTGAAGATATCCTTGATTTTGTCGTTTCTTTCTGCCTGTAGTACTAATAGTATTACTAACTATTCTTACTGTAATTTCTACTGCTATCACTACTAGTACTAGAATAGACATAGAACATTTTCTTCGAATACTGAACAAATATCTACTACAATTCCTGTACTTGTAGTAATTACTAACACTTTACTACAAGTAATAATACTACTAGCATTACTACTACTAGTAATATTACTATTATTGCTATTACTTCTACCATTCCAACGGCTACTACTACTGCATCTACTGCTATTACTACTACTGTTACAACAATAACAACTGCTACTACTACAACTACTATTACGACTACTGTTGATGTTCCTACTACTACTACATAGTTACATAGGTTGCAAAACTCTTCTCCGAATGTACAGTGATGCCTTATAGTTTAAGTTAACATTAGTTACTGTATAGAGATACAAAACAAATAAGATAACAAATATCTGCACGATCTCTTCTATTAGTTTTATTATTATTATTATTAAACAAAAAACGAGTTTCAATTTCTCACTGATATTCATTCTCAGTTTTCGAACAGTGATAAAGACGCGTTGATTGGAAACTCGACATTACCGCTTTTATTGGTCGTAAAAAAATCGTCAAAACCGTTCAGAAATGTTGGCCATAAACTTTTTCTCTATAACCCTTTATTTCCATCTGCATTTTGTTATTACTTTCCTGCGCTAATAGGTGCTGAAATGCGCGATTCAATTAGCAGCCTGTGATAAAGACGTTTGCAATGAATACAGGTGTAAATTATGAATTTCACACAGCTAAGTCCTATAATGAAAGAACAAGTCTAAAGAAATTTAATCCCAATCATTCAGAAAGGTTTATACAGTACGATCAAATAGCCTCTTTTGCATAATTATAATAATAATAATAACAATAATAATAGTAGTAGTAATAATAATAATAATAATAATAATAATAATAATAATAATAATAATAATAATAATAATAATAATAATAATAATAATAATAATAATAATAATAATGATAATAATAATAAATCCAAAATGAAAGTCAGAAAGAGAGAAAGAAAATTATTTGATGATCAAAATGTTGAAGTTGATGACGACGGTAGTAATTCCGTAGGTGTGCAATCATTACTGTAATTACACTCACACCTATACTACTACTACTGCTACTACCACCACCACCACTACTACTACAGTGACTGTTATTACTAAAACCTCTGCTACTATTACAGTGATTTTTATTATTGACACCTCTACTACTACTACTAGTACAACTACAACAACCACTACTACTACTACATTAACAGTTATTACTGACATCTGTTCTACTACTGTTGAGACTACCACCGCTACTACTACTACTTCTACTACAACCACCACCACTACTGTCACTACTACTTTACAACAATGACTATTATTACTATTCATTTTACTATTACTTTGGTATTTCTGGTATCAGTTATCACAATTTTGCTTCTTTATTGTTCTTCTTTCTTAACTTGTTCTACTCCGTCTATCCAAGTTAACTACCGTTACGCAAGTTCCGTCTGCGATAGAAACTCAAATGAAAGTTGATGTTACGTCACGTTTCGTGGGTGACACTAATTCCCGCTCTGTCATGTGACGTGATTGTGACGTCACGGAGCCAGGCGACACTGCGACTGGCGGATGACAAAGAGTTAATTATTTCATGCTGGATTATCTTGTCAGAATTAACACTGACGTGTCTCTTATCTGATTATCGTGTCACAGTCGGCAATTAGAATGACAGCAAGCTTTAAAGTGAATAGATTTTAAAAACTACCAAATACTGAGTTTGAATAAATGGTTTTATTTAATTATTATTAGTAGTTATAGTAGTAGTAGTAGCAGCAGTAATATTAGTAATAGTAATAATAGTAATAATAATAATAATAATAAATAGTAATAGTAAACAGTAATAGAAACCTGCAGCAGCAGTAGTAGTAGTAGTAGTAGTATTGTATTTGTATATGCGTTTTTATTACACAGACATAGGAGAGAGCGAGAGAGAGAGAGAGAGAGAGAGAGAGAGAGAGAGAGAGAGAGAGAGAGAGAGAGAGAGAGAGAGAGAGAGAGAGAGAGAGAGAGAGAGAGAGAGAGAGAGAGAGAGAGAGAGAGAGAGAGAGTATTTAAAATATGTGTATATGTGTGGGTGTGTATAACCAAAAATAAATTTAAAGTTTCAATGAAAGAACGAATAAAATAAATAAATAAATAAACACTATATTTGTAAATTCAGTATTTAGTGTCTACGAAATACAGTCATAAATTAGTCATTACCGTCACGACTTCTAGCCACAGCTGGTGCGACAATTGTTTTTTATATATTTTGTTTTTACTTTGAACCATCATTCCAGAATAATAAATTCAGTTTTAGCTTTTCCACTATTTACACTGTCAAACATTTGATCTGGTATTTTCTATTTATTTATACACCTCTCTCTCCCACAACTGGTGCGAATACGTTCCTGAATAATAAATTCAGTTTTAACTTTTCTACTGTTCAGACTGTCAAGCATCCGAACTAGTACACACACACACACACACACACACACACACACACACACACACACACACACACACAACACACACACAACACACACACACACACACACACACACACACACACACACACACACACACACACACACACACACACTCACACTCTCACTCTCTCTCTCTCTCTCTCTCTCTCTCTCTCTCTCTCTCTACCGAATACAAATACAAAAAAGTAGGAATGAAAGAAAAATGTATAACATTCTTTATTAGTAAAAAGTACTATTGTATACAATAATTATTTTGATACTTTTCTTTAGTATTTACTGTATGCAGTACAATAAATGAATAAACATGTTTTGCAAATTTCTGATATAATTGTAGATGATGCCGGTAGTTGCCAATCGATAAAATAATAATAATGTAATATGATGATAAATGACGTTTTATAAAAATTGACATTCCTGTATACAAGATACTTGATTAAAACAAAATATTAAACTTTATAAACGAATATCCCTTCTGATAAAAGGAGAAAAGTACGTTTTTACTTGATATTTATTAACTAGATACAAATAATAATAATAATAATAATAATAATAATAATAATAATAATAATAATAATAATAATAATAATAATAACAATAATAATAATAATCACAATAACAAGAGAACAAGTATGTAAGAAAGTTTTGAAAAATGTGTACGTAATAAAAAAATTGATAACATTTATCCAAACAAGAGTTGTCGTTCATGGTAATTATTGATGATTAAATCCGACAGAAGGCGATTGTTACTAGCACGTGATTTGTAGATATCGACAGAATCGAAATTTCGAGATTTTGCAATTTTGTTAGAATGGAACGATTTTCTAGTCCGGATGTCGCAAACATCTGCCGAGTACGCATGCGTGTATTCATACTCTTCTGCGTCGTGCGTTGCCTGTTGATCTGTATGTGTTCTGTTACTCGTGTTACTGAGCTGTTCAATCGAATCAGTCTGCAGGTCAGTTACAGAACAAGAAAGCCTGCACAGAGAAGTATTTTCTTCCACGCTGTTGTGTTTGTCCGTGTGTGCTTCTGTCATAAGTGAACTGGTTTTAGATTTGGACCGTCCTGAGTTCAAATCTCTCACCTGTCTACGAGATTTTGTTTTCGGAACGGCAGTGCTGTGATGCTTGTGCTTCGGGATCGAAACTGTGAGAGGAACTTTAGAGCGGTTTGAGTCGCTGACAGTCTGTTTGTGATGAGACGAACGTGAAATGTTTTGTCTGAGCCGCTGTTCACCTCGGCTCGACTTTTCACTGAGGCCTGCACACGAAAGTGAAGCACACTGAGAACAGGGTGTGTCGCTGTAACGAGTCTGGTCCGCGCGGCTGTGTCTGACACACGTCCTGCACGTGCCAGCCAGTTTGACAAGATCGCATTTCCTCGTTTTGCTCATCCCAAATTCAGTCTCGTAGTAACCGCTACTGTTCTCCGATTCGGAATAGTCCGCCAGAGCGCCTTCGTCATCGGAATAGCTTTTAGACACCAAGTGACATCCTTGTATCTGTGACGTCATAGAGACTAGAGACAGTCGTCATGGATTCGCTGTCAGATTCCTCGTTGACTGGCGTCACCTGTTGGATTATCTCCCTTATTTTGCACTTGTGGGCTAAGTTTTGCTCAATTCTCGCTAACTGCAACTCGTAATTCGTCGGATCTCCGTCGCTGGAGGTGCTGACGTCATACTCGCAGCCTGTGTCGCTGCTCGCCAACAAGCTGCAGTCTCCGCAGTGCATCGGTCGATGTTCTCCCGTTTCCGGAAAACTGTCTGAACTTAAGTGACTAATGTCCACTGGACAGCACCGCTGTGAATCCGACAAGTCGTACGTGAGATCCACGCCACTCGAACTTGTTTCCGTGTTGCCGGACATGAACGAATTACGCCGACCAGTCAGAGCACAGGCGAAAACCGACGAAGCACGAGATCGGACTGTTGTCTCTGCGTCACTTCTCGCACGGACATCAGGCTCGGGAATGTTTACCACCATGTAAGGTCCGTCCTGGCTTTGAAACTCTCCCTTGAAATCACCGTTTCTCCGTGGTTCCCGATCACACTGAAAATGCAGGTCGGAAATCTCCTCATAAATGTGGTAGTCCTTTGAGCCGAGATTCTCCTCGTTGAATCCGTACTCGCTGTCTGGCGGCTTGGAAGCAGGCGTCTTCTGCCTTCGCCTTCCTTTCAACCATCGAAACATCCTCAACTCTCGCGACGATCTGGCAGTTAGCAGTCAACAGCTGCGTTCAGTCCTGAAGAAAAATATAAAATAAATAAATAAATAAATAAATAAATAAATACGACTACTACTACTACTACTACTACTACTACTACTACTACTAGTAGTAGTAGTAATAATAATGATAATAGTATAAATAATAAGAAGAAATTTAGAAAAGGAAAAAGAAAAGAAAATGTCAATCATGCACGTGGTACACAGAACATCTGTTGGTTAAATTGTAAGAAGACAGCGAGGCAGAGAGTGAGAGAATAAAATTAAATTAAAATAAATAAATAAATAAGAAAACTACTACGACTACTACTGCTATTAATAATAATAATAATAATAATAATAATAATAATAATAATAATAATAATAATAATAATAATAGTAATAATAATAATAAAATAAAAATTTTAATTAAAAAATGTAAAAAGATATCACGTTAGCTGTCATGTTTTCTCCGTTTAACGAATCCATGATTTTTATTTTTCGCTCGTTGACGATGAGTGTTTGTAGTAACAGTAAGAGCGAACAAAACTAACGTTTAATACCAGTACATAATTATTTTAATATTGATACAACTTTTATTTCATTGAGCGTAAACCTAATTTTATTTTATTTTATTATTTTACTTCATTTTATTATTTTACTTCATTTTATTTTATCTACTTCAGTTTTATCTTACATTACATTACTTTTCATTATTTTATATTATATTATATTATATTATATTATATTATATCACATATATTATATTATATTATATTATATTATCTTATATTATATTATGTTATATTATGTTTTGTCATGTTATTACAATATTATTATATTACTCTGCGTTATAGTATATTGTATTCTATTGCATTATAGTATACTGTATCGTATTATGTCGCATTATGTTATGTTATGTCATATATCATCTCATATTATATTATATTACATTATATATTTATAGTATATTATATTATGTTATATTATAGTATATTATATTATGTTATATTATATTATATTATATATTTCGCTAGCAGCGGAATATGATCAGCTTTGCCTCTAGGACTGAGATTACGTTTAAAAGTCTCTGTCAGATGAAAGACACAAGTGAAATAAAACTGCGCTGTAAGGAGAAAAAAAAAACACGATAAGTAAGAAGACTTGTAATTAGGTAATGTACATTTCAGTGTTCATACCTGATGTAGCATTCACTGGCCCGTGTCGAGTGTGTGCGGGTGGGTGGGGGGCTAATGCGTAAATTTGCACATAGAAATAGCAGAACACGTTTGAATAAAACCCACATACTTGAACAACTCACTGAACTGCGCGTAAGAATGACAGACAAACAGTCAGATAGATGCTGAGCAAGTGTGCTGTGATGTGATAAATTAGATGAGAGATACTCTGTAAGAGTGTGTATATATACAGATAGGTAGGTATAGATACAGATACATCATATGTACATTCATACATACATACATGCGTACAAACACACATACATTACATACGTACGTACATATATGCATACAAATAGAAAGAGAGAGAAAGAGAGAGAGAGAGACAGAGAGAAAGAGAGAGAGAGAGAGAGAGAGAGAGAGAGAGAGAGAGAGAGAGAGAGAGAGAGAGAGAGAGAGAGAGAGAGAGAGAGAGAGAGAGAGAGAGAGAGAGAGAGAGAGAGAGAGAGAGAGAGAGAGAGAGAGAGAGAGAGAGAGAGAGAGAGAGAGAGAGAGAGAGAGAGAGAGATGTTTAGGTACAAACGTGACAATGACCTAACAAAAATCAAATTCAAAATGCTTAACGTTCATAAATCCGCAAATAAAATGCAATACCTCTGAGTAACTCATTAAATAATAATAATAGTAATTACAATAATAATAAACGTTGGATGTGTGTAGTTTTATGGTCCAGAGAGATGGTTGAAAGTACGGTTGTCAATGAATGAAAGTTTTGTTTTGGGAAATTACGTAGAGATCCCAAAGGAAAGGAAAACGTGGGATATAGAACGACAGTTTTGTTAGACAATTACTCCACAGCAATAAAAAACAGATTAAAACGTCGATGTTGAGAAAGTAGACGTCAGACACAATGCGACTTTTATCACAAATTAATCATCCAGAAAGTCCTTACACTGAGAAGAAAAAATGTTATGAACACAGCTGTCAAGAACATGCAGCACAGAACATCATGGAGCATAGAACCTAACGGAATATAGAACAACATCAAACACAGAAAAAAAAAAAAAAATTAGAACTTAGAACAATGAGGAACACAGAACACGACGGAATCCTCTGATAAATAAATACAATTTAAATTAAAATAAAAAAAAATAAAATAAAAAATAAAAATATCGAGGATCCAAGTTCGCCATCTTTGGGTGAAATGCGAGCTGGCGACCAATCTGAAAGTGGTCACTGAAAATAACACGACTCGCCGGGTCCAGACCTGACTTCGCTGCTGTTCTCTGCCGTTCACCAGCCTCTCGATTTCTGTACCCATTGTCGTGTTGTCGCGTTGTCGTGTTGTCTATTGACAGAGGTGACATAATAGTTTGTAGCTGTCTGAGCTACTTTTACAAACACAAACACACACACACACACACACTCTCTCTCTCTCTCTCTCTCTCTCTCTCTCTCTCTCTCTCTCTCTCTCTCTCTCTCTCTCTCTCTCTCTCTCTCTCTCTCTCTCTCTCTCTCTCTCTCTCTCTCTCTCTCTCTCTCTCTCTCTCGTACATATAGCTATGATTTATTTATTTGCCTTCTTACAATAATTTTCATTTTAATCCTAAAGAGAGTCAAGTTCTCACTGGTCAGTTCCAGTCCCATGAATGTTATAGCGTTGCTAGGACTAAGACACGCAAAGATGTATATTTATTTATTTATTTATTTATATATTTATTGATACATTCATTCATTTTATCCTCGCGGGGTTCACTAAAGACATACACCCACTGACCAGCCATGATAGTCAACTGGAATGAAGTCTGCTTTGTATTTGCAACGTGCGAGGGTTGGTGTACCCTTAAATAAAATAAATCAGACTTACCACATATTTGAAAAAGAAAATAAGTTGGAAAGAATAAATTCAGTATGAACTGATATCATACCTCTTCAAACAAACAAACAAACAAACAAACAAATAAATAAATAAATAAATAAATAAATAAAAGATTATAATAAATATTTATATGTATTGAAACCATAGAATTAGATAAATAAATTAATTAGCCAAAACAGGACTGAAAACCAACCAAATACCTGTCGTACTGATTTGGATATGTCTCTTGAACCGCTGGATATAGTCATAATTTTGTGTGTGTTTTGTTTACTTCTGCTGCAGCTTCCATTATGTGCTAATTAAAGTCAGAAAAAATGTGTCTGCCGGTACTATATTTATTTTCTATCATAACATCATGAATTCATACAAAGAGCTGTAACAGGCTGAGCATGCCAGCATATTACACTAATTTACTCAGTCTCTGAGGTTTCCTTTTATACATCTCATATTTTATGATATATAAATGAATTTAATACAAAAATAAAATAAAATATTGTGTAACTCATCCTTTATTTACTCGCTTGTTAAAATAGTGTTATACTTTATTATTAGGAAAGGTTGGTACCAGTAAAACTGTAATATACACAATACACTAGGTCTATTATAGCATGACATGTATTCATTAAGTTCAACTTCTATAAGTAAAATTAACCAGTTTTATCATCCATTAGTTTAAAGCATATTTATCATTTCTTCATTTAGTCATCCACATCTGTTTTCATCAGCCTGTCATGTATATTAAACTTTATTTTTTTAACATTTAAGAAATTCTCTAATTTGAATACTAATCAAATAAGCAAGAAAGAGATAACTTGTATATTAAAAGAAATTAGCAATTTATTGTTTTAAATAATTATAATATAAAATATAATATAAAAATATTTCAGTTTCTAACAGTGTTGTAGAAACATATTTAATATTTGCAAGAGTGCACTCATGAATGTAAGCAGTATTTGCAGAATTTACACCATATAGAAATTATGACCTTTATAATCTAGTTAGATATCACCATTTTGTTATTATCATTATTTTTATTTTTCAATATCATCATTTATTTATAGATTAAGTGATTTATCATCTACAAAATTTTCCTGTATTGTCATGTAAAAGTCTCCATTTTAATCCTTTTCATCATCCTTATCATCATTATCATCATCTAGATCCATAATATCAGTTATTAATACAGGGCAGTAATATCGTAAAATATTATTTTAAATCTTTCTTTGCAGGATATGTTTTGATTAAATTATCTTGCTCTATTCTTTATTAATTTTCTCATTTTTAAATCCCTGCTAATTATTATTGTCTAAACCAAATTAAGCCATTGCTAAATTTGACAGAAATATTTAAGCATTATTAATATTTATTATTACATCCATGTACAACCAAAACACTACCTATAGCATTTCATTAATTTTCCTGGAAAATTTATTATGAAACTTAGTAAGTGGTTAATTATTATAATAAATTAATGATGTGATAAAGTATTAATTATTTCTGGTAGTATTTATAATGTAAAGTATCTAATGTAATATTTGCAACATTCTGTTTTTGTTTTTCACTTTTTTTTTTTTTTTTTTTTTTATATTTTGTGTTTAATATTATTATCATTATTGTTATTTGTAAATAAACTTGAAAGTATCAGTTTTTATATTTATATATTTGTTTTCACATTGTTATATAATTAGTAGTTTTATTTTTCTGTTCTCTTCTTCTTTTATTTAAAATTATTCTCTAATATAAATAAATAAATAAATAAATAAATTAATTAATTAACTACTTTTTTACTTATTTAAAATTCGTTATTTTGTTTTTTTGTTTTTCTGTTAGTTTCCTGCACTCTACTTACACAAAATGGGCTGGAAGGGTCAGCTACCTACAGCAAACATTAACAATAAACAGTATAAAATTATACAGTTTGTGTAATGACAGCATCTACAGGTAGATTAATAATAAACAATATATATATATATATATATATATATATATGTCACTTAATGCCATTACATTTTCTTTATTATTTACAACCAATAATTTTGATATGTGTATTATTATTATTATTATTGTTTTTTTAAATGTTGGTGTCAGATATAGTTCATATCTATAAGCCTGTAACACACTGAATAATTATTTTTCTTTTCTATTTGTAATTTTTGTTTTACAAATCCTTGTATGTGCTTTTAATACTTGAATATTGGCTGTGATACTGATAGCCTTACCTTGTTTCTGTGAATAAATATCTCAAAGTGTCTTTTGAATTTCTTCTATTTTTTATTATTATTATTATTATTATTATTATTATTATTATTATTATTATTATTATTATTATTATTACTATTATTATTATTATTATTATAAACACTTTATTTAACCACTGGATACCAAAATGTCTGTTCTTTTCCTTGTTTTTATTTATGTATTAGTTTATTTGTTTATTTCTTCTTTTCTTTTGTTTTTCCTTTTCTTTTGTTTGTTTATTTATTTATTTATTTATTTATTTATTTATTTATTTATAATATCGAACATTTAAAAAAAAAAAAAAAAAAAAAGAACAACAAAAAAGCTTCAACATATAGACAGCAGTTAATATTTTTTTGAAAATATTACAAAGAAGACGAGAATTGAATTCATGGTAAAGATGGTTAATGGAAATAAAAATAATTTTGTAAAAATGAAGCAACCTTACTGAGAAACAAAGAGAAAGATAATAACCATTAAAAAATAGAAATTAATTATTATATATGTGTATATGTATATATCTATGTATTTATTTTGTACTGTCCACCCCTTCAAACCGCGTAGCATATTAGTCCTATCACAGTTTGAGGTAACTAACGTCCCCAGAATATTCTTAGAATGACAACCAAAATGAATGAACCATGAAACCTTCTGAATACGCTGGGACAGGTCCTGGACTACATGGGAGGTAACTCACTAAAAGCAGACGGGAAGCGGATTCGACACAGTTGCTTCCCTTAACTTCACTTGTATCATTGGCCCTTACTAACTTGGATTACGTTTCTTTTTGTGTCGTGTTCGCATCGTCTCTTATCTCAGCCATTTAGTTGATATACTATCATCTTCGTATATTTGTGTCATACATTGCAGTGCGGAACCATTCTTAGAGGCAGGGTTAAAGGATGCTATATGTTTCACTTTTTCCCATCTTGTCTAAGGTAAACAATATCTCAGGTTTTTCAGTTGAGATTTCCTTTCTGATCGAAAAAACATTATAGTAGAAACAGAACGCTGGAAACAGATCTCTATGTTCGCCTGCTAGTTGATGCAGACAGAACTAGAACATTTAACAGAGGTTTTCACTATCAACACATTATCATCACTATCTGCATTTAAAGACTCGATACCTTTGTCCTCCAGTTTTCCATCAACAAACGGATGAAGTGCTGTGCTTATTATTCCTTTTCTGACGTCAGTGTCATTCTCAGTCAGAATGAGACCCGTGAACCGAGTTTCTTCTCCTTTCGTAACATTTTGCCAGATGGACCTGGTGAAAAACGAAAATGGGATTATCTTAATACCTTTTGAAAAGCCTGATAATCTGTTCACAGATCTACCGACTGGAGTCATGTTACTTCCAATGGATTCTGTGAAAGACTGATTCTCCAGCCAATGCGAGATAATCAGTAATGATAGTAGATGGAATGCCACCAAGTAATGGAATGTTCGGCTCTCTGAGATGTTTGTTGACTTGGTACTTCATGTTTAAACAAGTTAGTTAAATCATTGCCAGTCTTAATATCACCTACAACAGGAAGGCTTCGAAAGTGCAGTTGAGGATCTACTCGGACAACAATAGTTTCATTATCTTTGGAAGTAGACTTTTGTCCCATTATTCTGACTGAGACTCCTCTTTTAACGGAATATTCTTATGAAGAGTTGCAGTACTGACGTCAATAGTTATATGTAGATCAGCAGTGACTTGTCTGTAATTACTCCAATCGCTATGTTTACAGTGTGGTCCGACTGTTGAAATTATACATATAATATGTGTATTCTCCGGACTTGATATCCTTGACTTCAACTTTGCAATAATGGATCTAAGTAAGAATCTGCATTCCCTAGTTGACAGATGTTCATGCTAGCAAAATTAGCAGCCATCACGTTCTCTGTGGCGATCACAGATTACATCTCCTGATGATTTAAGCTGTTGATTAGCTGGATTACAAGGTCCGTGAAAAGGCCAGCCCCAAACCTGTCGTTCTTTCGCTTTTCAAAACAGAAAGCATAGTTAAAAATAAGAGCTGGACTTCTGTATTTCACTGAGGGTTCCATTAGCCAATGTATGACCCCGGAAAGCTCTAACGTAGGCTTTGCCATTTAGAAAATAGTTTACATCATTTTTCGGAACAGGTCACTTGAATCACGTCCCTATAACCTCAGGCGTTCTATTAGGTGCTCAAGGCAGTAAAGATAGGACATCCTGGTGTCATGAATTATTGTGCTTGTTTTAACCATGAATGTTGATGAAAGATAAGGACTGAACTGTGCAACGATTCCTCTTTCCAGAGGCAACGAATAACAAAGTGGAATATACTACAAGACGTGTTGGTGTGATTCATATCCATCATGGTAGGAAGAGAAGAGATGATTTTCCAGGAAGATCATCCTTGCATTCTGACTGCATCATTCCTGACCATTCAGTTCTTCTGAGACGAAGTCGCAAGGATATCGTCCTGAGAAGATTAAGCTTGACATCACGTCTTCTGTAGTTATGTCAGGCAGCTTTTCGTACACTGGTGCTGAGACCTGTCCAAGAAATCTGTTACAATATCGGGTTGCACTGTTTGCTTAAAGGACTTGATCCGATGAATTTGCGAGTCTTGGTATGTGCCACTTCTCTGTCCATCCAACTCAGTATTCCACTCCAATCTAGTGCGCGGAGGTCATGGTTGATGACCAAACAGACCCGATTTGGGGCAGGTATCAATCAGATTTCTGCATTGTAGGAACAACAGAAAACTTTATCATAGTGCACGTATATGTAGCAATATTCATAGTGACCCTACAACTCAGAGGCAATGAAAAATAAAATACTACTACAACTACTATTACTACTACTACTACTATATAATAATAATAATAATAATACTACTAAAATAATAATAATAATAATGATGATGATGATGATGATGATGATGATGATGATAATAATAATAATAATACATTATTCATTCTTGGTTAACCCATTCCCTGGCTTATATCTACTGGAGAAATAATTAAGATTAATTTCATACAGATATTTTACAATTTTAATTATTTCTTTATATATGTATGTTTATGTTTGTTTATACAATTTAATTTTTATTTATTGGTTTATTCGTATATTTATTTATTTATTTATTTATTTATTTCCGTATGTTTGTATTTATTTATACAATTTAATTTTTATTTATTGGTTTATTTGTATATTTGTATATTTATTTATTTATTTATTTATTTATTTATTATTATTATTATTATTATTATTATTATTATTATTATTATTATTATTTAAATTCTCTTCACTACATTTAATATTAGTTTAAATATTTGCTACTGCCGCGTACGAGTCAGTCAGTTCACCTAAGCACATTTGTCTTATTGTTATCGGCTGCACGTGTATTTCTGTCTGTCCTTGCATATTAGTCAGATCTCTCACATCGTATCCAAATTTGTATTTGTGTCAGAACTGTTTACCACAACGTGATCAAACTCAAAATGATATCGACCAACGTTGATGACAGCATAACAAAAATTAATGTGTTAATATTTTAACTGTTTGTGACTAGTGTTCAACATCGACTTTGAATATACAGCTTCGTTCTTCACAGGTTAAGTTTACTGTATATTTACTTTCATCTTCCATCATCATCATCATTATCGTTGTTGTAATAATAATAACAATAATAACGATAATAATTATGATGATGTTGTTGATGATGATGATTATATTAATGAAAATAACAATAATAATAATGAAATAGACATTGTTAACGTAGATACATCTGCCTGTAGAGATTTCCATTAATTTTCAGTTTAACTCTTCGAGTTTTTGTATATAAAGGTTCATTTCTGCGTGATTATTATTATTATTATTATTATTATTATTATTATTATTATTATTATTATTGTTGTTGTTGTTGCTATCATTATTATTCTTATTCTTATTGTTATAATAATTATTATTATTTTATTATTATTATTTTATTATTATTATTATTATTATTATTGTTATTATTGTTGTTAGATAGATAGATGGATAGATAAATAAAATATATTTGCACCATTCTCTTCTTCAGTAAGATGAACGTGTGGCAGCTGACAGTTGTTTGTGTTCTTGTTTTGCTCGGTGAGGTGGAATCATGCAATCCAGGGGAACTGATAAACAAACATTTCCAGCCATGTACGTACACATTTCCAAAAGAAATCCAAAGCACCGCTTCCAAATTCGAGCTGCCCTGCAGACGTCTCCGATTATGCTATGCCTGTGTAAATTATATTCTTATAATAATAATAATAATCGTAATAATAATAATAATAATAATAATAATAATAATAATAATAATAATAATAATAATAATAATAATAATAATAATAATAATAATAATAATAATAATAATAATAATAATAATAATAATAATAATAATAATAATAATAATAATAATAATAATAATAATAATAATAATAGTAATATTAGTAATAATAATGATAATCATGATAATAATACTAATTACAATGATAATGATAATTATAATAATACAAATTATTATTATTATTATTATTATTATTATATTATTATTATTATTATTATTATTAAAGAAATATGAAAACATACACACAGAGAAGTATAAACATACAAAGATAAACGTACAAATGCAGAAAAATATTTAAAAATGTGGAACTGAAGAGAGAGGTAGATTTACATAGAAAAATGTACACATATAGAAACACCATACGAAATATAAAGCTCACAGTTCTACGTTTGTTGAAACATTTCTATTTCGTTTGAAGGGCAGACAGATAGATGTTTCGAAAGAGTTGTGTGATTTGATGTTCTTCAAGCATCTGGAAAGCGCTTGCGATTTCGAAGATCATTGCTTCCAAACAGTTATGAAGTTTTATGTAGAAAACACAAAACAGCAACTTATGAACCAAATACCTCCGACTTGGTGCAGACAAAACTGGGTTACCATTTGCGTAATTTGATAACAGCCATTAGAAGACGCCGGAGAGATTCGTATTTCTTTTGTAATATCAGTGCTAATTTTGCTGACTTCAATATATCCACGAATAAAACTTTTAGAAAGTTACTAAATACTTACTTTATAGGTTAATCAACCAATTTATTAATAAATTATTTATTTATTTATTAATGTTTAAATTTTGAACATGCTTTGGAATTGAATTATTATTATTTTTATTGTTATCGTTGTCATTAGAAATATGAGTGTCAGTGCGTGTCGGTATATAAATATCAGTGTGTGTATGTGCCAGTATATAAATATGATTGTCTGCGTTTCAGTATATAAAGATGAATGTCTGTGTTTCAGTATATAAATATTAGAGAGTGTATGTGTCAATACAAATATCAACGTTTGTCCGCGTTAGTATATAAATATTAGTCTCAGTACCTGTCAGTATAAAAATTTAGTGTCAGTATATAAATATCACTGTTCGTATATGTGAATATAAATATCACGTGTATATGTATCAGTATATAACTATCAGTCTATGTATATGTTAATGTGTGTATGTGCCAATATAATTTTCAATTTGTATATGTTTCAGCATATAAATATCAGTCTGTATACGTGCCAGTGTTTATATGTCAACATAAACATGCGTTTCTATATATGTCAGTATACATATCAGTGTGTGTATTTGTCAGCATATAAATACCAGTATATATACATGTCAGAATAAATATATGTTTACGTATGTGCCAGTATATAAATGTTAGTGCACGCACACACACAGACACACATACACACACATACATACTGTATATACTGTATATATTGTATATATAAGCTGTATACCAATGTGTGTATATCAGTGTATGTGTCAGTATGTCTATGTTTCAGTATAGGTGTTTTTTCTCAGTTTGTATATGTCAGTATGTACGATTGTCACTGGGTGTCACTGTGCATGGATGCCAGTGTGAATGTGTCATTATGTGTGCCTTTAGTGTGCGTTATTATGTATTCAGGTTGGCGGTGTATGTGTTATTACGTGTGTTTTTCATTATTTCACTGTGAGTGTGTCTGAATGTATTCATGGTAATGTGTGTCCCTACGTATCACTCTGTATTTATTCGTATGTGCCGGTTTGTGTGTTTGATAATGTATGCATTTTTCTGTGAATGTGGCTGTGTGCGTCTATCTGTGCGTATATTTGTCAGTGGGTATATGTCAGAGAATGTTTTAGTGTATGTATGCACCAGTTTTGATACCTCAGTGTATATGAATACATATTTCTGTAAGTAAATGCCTTTAAATGTGTGTGTGTGTTTTTATGTGTGCGTGTGTATGAATATATATATATATATAGAGATAGATAGAGAGAGAGATAAATCAAATTGCTGTAAGTAAAATATACATGCATAAATAAAGACGAAGAAAAAGCACACAGATCATAAACATACAAAAACACATATACATGCACGTGTAGACCAAGACAGATGGCTTGATAGACAGATATATACGTAGGAAGGCAGAAAGAGAGACCGTTAGACACAGACAGATAGACAGACAGACAGATAGGCAGATACAGAGATAGACAGACAGATTGACTGACTGACAGATTTACTGACAGACAAATGTAGAGAAATGATATTTATTCATTTACTTATTTACTTCTTTCCTTCTGTACTTATTTATTTATTAATTTATTCATTTATCTCTTTGCTTGTGTACTGAATTTCATTATCATTATTTTGATTATTATCAATAACGTTATTTTATTTATTTTATTTTGCAGAATGTTCATCCTTTTGGTGTGTTTTTATTTCGTATTTTCTGTCGCTGACGTGCACTGTTGTTTCTTTAAGAAGCGTAGTGAGATAATACTGAAGGGTTGGGAACGAGACATCCGTACTGAAATGAGGAAATTTTTACCCATGTTTGACAGTTCGTGTAAACGATATGACCTCTATTACATTTGTGTAAGTAAACGTCCTGTTCTCAATTATCTTTGTGTAAGTAAACGTCATGATCTCAGTTATCTTTGTGTAAGTAAACGCCCTGATATCAGTTATCTTTGTGTAAGTAAACGTCCTGATATCAGTTATCTTTGTGTAACAAAACGTCCTGATCTCAGTTATCTTGGTGTAAGTAAACGTCCTGATCTCAGTTATCTTTGTGTAAGTAAACGTCCTGATATCAGTTATCTTTGTGTAAGTAAACGTCCTGATCTCAGTTATCTTTGTGTAAGGAAACGTCCTGATATGAGTTATCTTTGTGTAACAAAACGTCCTGATCTCAGTTATCTTTGTGTATCTTTGTGTAAACGTCCTGATCTCAGTTATCTTTCTTTGTGTAAGTAAACGTCCTGATCTCAGTTATCTTTGTGTAAGTAAACGTCCTGATCTCAGTTATCTTTGTGTAAGTAAAACGTCCTGATCTCAGTTATCTTTGTGTAAGTAAACGTCCTGTCTCAGTTATCTTTGTGTAACAAAACGTCATGATCTCAGTTATTTGTGTAAAAACGTCCTGATCTGATATCATCTGTGTGTTATAAACGTCCTGATCTCAGTTATCTTTGTGTGTAAACGTCCTGATATCAGTTATCTTTGTGTAAAAACGTCCTGATATCAGTTATCTTTGTGTAAAAAACGTCCTGATCTCAGTTATCTTTGTAAATAAACGTCCTGATCTCAGTTATCTTTTTGTGTAAAAACGTCCTGATCTCAGTTATCTTTGTGTAAGTAAACGTCCTGATCTCAGTTATCTTTGTGTAAGTAAACGTCCTGATCTCAGTTATCTTTGTGTAAGTAAACGTCCTGATCTCAGTTATCTTTGTGTAAGTAAACGTCCTGATCTCAGTTATCTTCGTGTAACAAAACGTCCTGATCTCAGTTATCTTTGTGTAAGTAAACGTCCTGATCTCAGTTATCTTTGTGTAAGTAAACGTCCTGATCTCAGTTATCTTTGTGTTGTAAAAACGTCCTGATCTCAGTTATCTTTTTGTGTAGTAAACGTCCTGATCTCAGTTATCTTTGTGTAAAACGTCCGTCCTGATCTCAGTTATCTTTGTGTAAGTAAACGTCCTGTTTCTGATGATCAGTTATCTTTGTGTAAAACGTCCTGATCTCAGTTATCTTTGTGTAAAGTAAACGTCCTGATCTCAGTTATCTTTGTGTAAAAAACGTCCTGATCTCAGTTATCTTTGTGTAAGTAAACGTCCTGATCTCAGTTATCTTTGTGTAACAAAACGTCCTGATCTCAGTTATCTTTGTGTAAGTAAACGTCCTGATCTCAGTTATCTTTGTGTAAGTAAACGTCCTGATCTCAGTTATCTTTGTGTAAGTAAACGTCCTGATCTCAGTTATCTTTGTGTAAGTAAACGTCCTGTCCTGATCTCAGTTATCTTTTGTGTAAGTAAAAACGTCCTGATCTCAGTTATCTTTGTGTAAGTAAACGTCCTGATCTCAGTTATCTTTTTTTGTGTAACAAACGTCCTGATCTCAGTTATCTTTTGTGTAAGTAAACGTCCTGATCTCAGTTATCTTTGTGTAAGTAAACGTCCTGATCTCAGTTATCTTTGTGTAACAAAACGTCCTGATCTCAGTTATCTTTGTGTAAGTAAACGTCCTGATCCTCTCAGTTGTGTTTTATCTTTGTGTAAAAAAACGTCCTGATCTCTCAGTATATTTTGTGTAAAAAACGTCCTGATCTCAGTTATCTTTGTGTAACAAAACGTCCTGATCTCAGTTATCTTTTGTAAGTAAACGTCCTAAAACGTCCTGATCTCGTCCTGATCTCAGTCTTTTGTGTAAGTAAACGTCCTGATCTCAGTTATCTTTCTTTGTGTAAGTAAACGTCCTGATCTCAGTTATCTTTGTGTAAAGTAAACGTCCTGATCTCAGTTATCTTTGTGTAACAAAAAACGTCCTGATCTCAGTTATCTTTGTGTAAGTAAACGTCCTGATCTCAGTTATCTTTGTGTAAGTAAACGTCCTGATCTCAGTTATCTTTGTGTAAGTAAAAACGTCCTGATCTCAGTTATCTTTTTGTAAGTAAACGTCCTGATCTCAGTTATTTTCTTTGTGTAAAAGTAAACGTCCTGATCTCAGTTATCTTTGTGTAAGTAAACGTCCCTGATCTCAGTTATCTTTGTGTAAAGTAAACGTCCTGATCTCAGTTATCTTTGTGTAAACGTCCTGATCTCAGTTATCTTTGTGTAAGTAAACGTCCTGATCTCAGTTATCTTTGTGTAAGTAAACGTCCTGATCTCAGTTATCTTTGTGTAAGTAAACGTCCTGATCTCAGTTATCTTTGTGTAAGTAAACGTCCTGATCTCAGTTATCTTTGTGTAAGTAAACGTCCTGATCTCAATTATCTTTGTGTAAGTAAACGTCCTGATCTCAGTTATCTTTGTGTAAGTAAACGTCCTGATCTCAGTTATCTTTGTAAGTAAACGTCCTGATCTCAGTTTATCTTTGTGTAAGTAAACGTCCTGATCTCAGTTATCTTTGTGTAAGTAAACGTCCTGATCTCAGTTATCTTTGTGTAAAACGTCCTGATCTCAGTTATCTCTTTGTAAGTAAACGTCCTGATCTCAGTTATCTTTTTGTGTAAGTAAACGTCCTGATCTCAGTTATCTTTGTGTAAGTAAACGTCCTGATCTCAGTTATCTTTGTGTAAAAAAACGTCCTGATCTCAGTTATTATCTTTGTGTAAGTAAACGTCCTGATCTCAGTTATCTTTTTGTGTAAGTAAACGTCCTGATCTCAGTTATCTTTTGTGTAAGTAAACGTCCTGATCTCAGTTATCTTTGTTTGTAAGTAAAAAACGTCCTGATCTCAGTTATCTTTTGTGTAAGTAAACGTCCTGATCTCAGTTATCTTTGTGTAAGTAAAAACGTCCTGATCTCAGTTATCTTTGTGTGTAAAAACGTCCTGATCTCAGTTATCTTTGTGTAAAAAACGTCCTGATCTCAGTTATCTTTGTGTAAACGTCCTGATCTCAGTTATCGTCCTGATCTCAGTTATCAGTTTTTTGTGTAAGTAAACGTCCTGATCTCAGTTATCTTTTTGTAAGTAACAAACGTCCTGATCTCAGTTATCTTTGTGTAAGTAAACGTCCTGATCTCAGTTATCTTTGTGTAAGTAAACGTCCTGATCTCAGTTATCTTTGTGTAAGTAAACGTCCTGATCTCAGTTATCTTTGTGTAAACAAACGTCCTGATCTCAGTTATCTTTTTATCTTTGTGTAAGTAAACGTCCTGATCTCAGTTATCTTTGTGTAAAAACGTCGTCCTGATCTCAGTTATCTTTGTGTAAGTAAACGTCCTGATTCTCAGTTATCTTTGTGTGTAAAACGTCGTCCTGAATCAGTTATCCTTTGTGTAAGTAAACGTCCTGATCTCAGTTATCTTTTTGTAAAGTAAAACGTCCTGATCTCAGTTATCTTTGTGTAAGTAAACGTCCTGATCTCAGTTATCTTTTGTAAAGTAAACGTCCTGATCTCAGTTATCTTTGTGTAAAGTAAACGTCCTGATCTCAGTTATCTTTTGTGTAAGTAAACGTCCTGATCTCAGTTATCTTTGTGTAAGTAAAACGTCCTGATCTCAGTTATCTTTGTGTAAGTAAAACGTCCTGATCTCAGTTATCTTTGTGTAAGTAAACGTCCTGATCTCAGTTATCTTTGTGTAAGTAAACGTCCTCCTGATCTCAGTTATCTTTGTGTAAAAAAACGTCCTGATCTCAGTTATCTTTTTGTAAGTAAACGTCCTGATCTCAGTTATCTTTGTGTAAGTAAACGTCCTGATCTCAGTTATCTTTGTGTAAGTAAACGTCCTGATCTCAGTTATCTTTTGTGTAAGTAAACGTCCTGATATCTCAGTTATCTTTTTGTGTAAGTAAACGTCCTGATCTCAGTTATCTTTGTGTAAGTAAAAACGTCCTGATCTCAGTTATCTTTGTGTAAGTAAACGTCCTGATCTCAGTTATCTTTGTGTAAGTAAACGTCCTGATCTCAGTTATCTTTGTGTAAGTAAACGTCCTGATCTCAGTTATCTTTGTGTGTAAGTAAACGTCCTGATCTCAGTTATCTTTGTGTAAACGTCCTGATATCGTCCTGATATCAAACGTTATCTTTTTATGTAAGTAAAACGTCCTGATCTCTCAGTTATCTTTGTGTAAAAGTAAACGTCCTGATCTCAGTTATCTTTGTGTAAGTAAACGTCCTGATCTCATCATCTTTTTGTGTGTAAGTAAACGTCCTGATCTCAGTTATCTTTGTGTGTAAGTAAACGTCCTGATCTCAGTTATCTTTTTGTGTAAGTAAACGTCCTGATCTCAGTTATCTTTGTGTAAGTAAACGTCCTGATCTCAGTTATCTTTTGTGTAAGTAAACGTCCTGATATCAGTTATCTTTGTGTAAAGTAAACGTCCTGATCTCAGTTATCTTTGTCCTGATCAATAAACGTCCTGAAACGTCTGATCTCAGTTATCTTTGTGTAAGTAAACGTCCTGATCTCAGTTATCTTTGTGTAAGTAAACGTCCTGATCTCAGTTATCTTTGTAAAGTAAACGTCCTGATCTCAGTTATCTTTTGTAAGTAAACGTCCTGATCTCAGTTATCTTTGTGTAAGTAAACGTCCTGATCTCAGTTATCTTTTGTGTAAGTAAACGTCCTGATCTCAGTTATCTTTGTGTAAGTAAACGTCGTCCTGATCTCAGTTATCTTTGTGTAAGTAAAACGTCCTGATATCAGTTATCTTTGTGTAAGTAAACGTCCTGATCTCAGTTATCTTTGTGTAAAAAAACGTCCTGATCTCAGTTATCTTTGTGTAAGTAAAAACGTCCTGATCTCTTTGTTATCTTTTGTGTAAGTAAAACGTCCTGATCTCATTATCTTTGTGTAAGTAAACGTCCTGATCTCAGTTATCTTTGTGTAAGTAAACGTCGTCCTGATCTCAGTTATCTCTCAGTTATCTTTTATCTTTGTGTAAGTAAACGTCCTGATCATCAGTTATCTTTGTGTAAGTAAACGTCCTGATCTCAGTTATCTTTGTGTAAGTAAACGTCCTGATCTCAGTTATCTTTGTGTAAGTAAACGTCCTGATCTCAGTTATCTTTGTGTAAGTAAACGTCCTGATCTCAGTTATCTTTGTGTAAAGTAAACGTCCTGATCTCAGTTATCTTTGTGTAAGTAAACGTCCTGATCTCAGTTATCTTTTTGTGTAAGTAAACGTCCTGATCTCAGTTATCTTTTGTGTAAAAAACGTCCTGATCTCAGTTATCTTTGTGTGTAAGTAAACGTCCTGATCTCAGTTATCTTTGTGTAAAGTAAAAACGTCCTGATCTCAGTTATCTTTGTGTAAGTAAACGTCCTGATCTCAGTTA
This sequence comes from Chrysomallon squamiferum, assembly GCA_012295275.1. NCBI lineage: Eukaryota > Metazoa > Mollusca > Gastropoda > Neomphalida > Peltospiridae > Chrysomallon > Chrysomallon squamiferum. Next base: position 15,090,968 of record CM022676.1, read on the forward strand.
TCTTTGTGTAAGTAAACGTCCTGATCTCAGTTATCTTTTGTGTAAGTAAACGTCCTGATCTCAGTTATCTTTTTGTGTAAACGTAAACGTCCTGATCTCAGTTAATCTTTGTGTAAGTAAACGTCCTGATCTCAGTTATCTTTGTGTAAGTAAAACGTCCTGATCTCAGTTATCTTTGTGTAAAGTAAACGTCCTGATCTCAGTTATCTTTGTGTAAAAAACGTCCTGATCTCAGTTATCTTTGTGTAAAGTAAACGTCGTCCTGATCTCAGTTATCTTTGTGTAAAAAACGTCCTGATCTCAGTTATCTTTGTGTAAGTAAACGTCCTGATCTCAGTTATCTTTGTGTAAGTAAACGTCCTGATCTCTCAGTTATCTTTGTGTAAGTAAACGTCCTGATCTCAGTTATCTTTTTGTAAGTAAACGTCCTGATCTCAGTTATCTTTTGTAAGTGTCCTGATCTCAGTTATCTTTGTAAAAAACGTCCTGATCTCAGTTATCTTTGTGTAAGTAAACGTCCTGATCTCAGTTATCTTTGTGTAAGTAAACGTCCTGATCTCAGTTATCTTTTGTGTAACAAAAACGTCCTGATCTCAGTTATCTTTGTGTAAGTAAACGTCCTGATCTCAGTTATCTTTGTGTAAGTAAACGTCCTGATCTCAGTTATCTTTTTTTGTGTGTAAGTAAAACGTCCTGATCTCAGTTATCTTTGTGTAAGTAAACGTCCTGATCTCAGTTATCTTTGTGTAAACGTCCTGATACGTCCTGATCTCAGTTATCTTTTTGTAAAGTAAACGTCCTGATCTCAGTTATCTTTGTGTAAGTAAACGTCCTGATCTCAGTTATCTTTGTGTAAGTAAACGTCCTGATCTCAGTTATCTTTGTGTAAGTAAACGTCCTGATCTCAGTTATCTTTGTGTAAAGTAAACGTCCTGATCTCAGTTATCTTTGTGTAAGTAAAACGTCCTGATCTCAGTTATCTTTGTGTAAAGTAAAACGTCCTGATCTCAGTTATCTTTGTGTAAGTAAAACGTCCTGATCTCAGTTATCTTTTGTGTAAGTAAAACGTCCTGATCTCAGTTATCTTTTGTGTAAGTAAACGTCCTGATCTCAGTTATCTTTGTGTAAGTAAAAACGTCCTGATCTCAGTTATCTTTGTGTAAGTAAAAACGTCCTGATCAGTTTATCTCTTTGTGTAAGTAAAACGTCCTCATCTCAGTTATCTTTGTGTAAGTAAACGTCCTGATCTCAGTTATCTTTTTGTGTAAGTAAACGTCCTGATCTCAGTTATCTTTGTGTAAAAAACGTCCTGATCTCAGTTATTATCTTTGTGTAAGTAAACGTCCTGATCTCAGTTATCTTTGTGTAAGTAAACGTCCTGATCTCAGTTATCTTTGTGTGTAAGTAAACGTCCTGATCTCAGTTATCTTTGTGTAAGTAAACGTCCTCCTGATCTCAGTTATCTTTTGTGTAAGTAAACGTCCTGATCTCAGTTATCTTTGTGTAAAAAAACGTCCTGATCTCAGTTATCTTTGTGTAAAGTAAACGTCCTGATCTCAGTTATCTTTTGTGTAAAGTAAACGTCCTGATCTCAGTTATCTTTTGTGTAAGTAAACGTCCTGATCTCAGTTATCTTTTGTGTAAAGTAAACGTCCTGATCTCAGTTATCTTTTTGTAAAAAAAACGTCCTGATCTCAGTTATCTTTTGTGTGTCAACGTCCTGATTATCAGTTATCTTTGTGTAAGTAAACGTCCTGATCTCAGTTATCTTTTTGTGTAAACGTCCGTCCTGATCTCAGTTATCTTTGTGTAAGTAAACGTCCTGATCTCAGTTATCTTTGTGTAAGTAAACGTCCTGATCTCAGTTATCTTTGTGTAAGTAAACGTCCTGATCTCAGTTATCTTTGTGTAAGTAAACGTCCTGATCTCAGTTATCTTTGTGTAAAGTAAACGTCCTGATCTCAGTTATCTTTGTGTGTAGTAAAACGTCCTGATCTCAGTTATCTTTTTTGTGTGTAAACGTAAACGTCCTGATCTCAGTTATCTTTGTGTAAGTAAACGTCCTGATCTCAGTTATCTTTGTTATAAAAAAAACGTCCTGATCTCAGTTATCTTTGTGTAAGTAAAAACGTCTGATCTCAGTTATCTTTGTGTAAAGTAAACGTCCTGATCTCAGTTATCTTTGTGTAAAACGTCCTGATGTCCTGATCTCAGTTATCTTTGTGTAAAAAACGTCCTGATCTCAGTTATCTTTGTGTAAGTAAACGTCCTGATCGTCCTGATCATTTATCTTTTTGTAAGTAAAACGTCGTCCTGATCTCAGTTATCTTTGTAAGTAAAAACGTCCTGATCTCAGTTATCTTTTGTGTAAGTAAAACGTCCTGATCTCTGATCTCAGTTCTCATATCTTTGTGTAAGTAAACGTCCTGATCTCAGTTATCTTTGTGTAAAGTAAACGTCCTGATCTCAGTTATCTTTTGTGTAAGTAAACGTCCTGATCTCTCAGTTATCTTTGTGTAAGTAAACGTCCTGATCTCAGTTATCTTTGTGTAAAAAAAACGTCCTGATCTCAGTTATCTTTGTGTAAGTAAACGTCCTGATCTCAGTTATCTTTGTGTAAGTAAACGTCCTGATCTCAGTTATCTTTGTGTAAAGTAAACGTCCTGATCTCAGTTATCTTTGTGTGTAAGTAAACGTCCTGATCTCAATATCTTTATCTTTGTGTAAGTAAACGTCCTGATCTCAGTTATCTTTGTGTAAGTAAAACGTCCTGATCTCAGTTATCTTTTTTGTAAAAACGTCCTGATCTCAGTTATCTTTGTGTAAGTAAAAAACGTCCTGATCTCAGTTATCTTTTGTGTAAAAAACGTCCTGATCTCAGTTATCTTTGTGTAACAAAACGTCCTGATCTCAGTTATCTTTGTGTAAGTAAACGTCCTGATCTCAGTTATCTTTGTGTAAGTAAAAACGTCCTGATCTCAGTTATCTTTGTGTAAGTAAACGTCCTGATCTCAGTTATCTTTGTGTAAGTAAACGTCCTGATCTCAGTTATCTTTGTGTAAGTAAACGTCCTGATCTCAGTTATCTTTGTAACAAACGTCCTGATCTCAGTTATCTTTTGTGTAAGTAAACGTCCTGATCTCAGTTATCTTTGTGTAACAAACGTCCTGATCTCAGTTATCTTTGTGTAAGTAAACGTCCTGATCTCAGTTATCTTTGTGTAAGTAAACGTCCTGATATCAGTTATCTTTGTGTAACAAAACGTCATGATCTCAGTTATCTTTGTGTAAGTAAACGTCCTGATCTCAGTTATCTTTGTGTAATAAAACGTCCTGATCTCAGTTATCTTTTGTAAGTAAACGTCCTGATCTCAGTTATCTTTGTTTTGTAAAACGTCCGTCCTGATCTCAGTTATCTTTGTGTAAAAAAACGTCCTGATCTCAGTTATCTTTTTTGTAAAGTAAACGTCGTCTGATCTCAGTTATCTTTGTGTAAAAAACGTCCTGATCTCAGTTATCTTTGTGTAAGTAAACGTCCTGATCTCAGTTATCTTTTGTGTAAGTAAACGTCCTGATCTCAAATCTTTGTGTGTAAGTAAACGTCCTGATCTCAGTTATCTTTGTGTAAGTAAACGTCCTGATCTCAGTTATCTTTGTGTAAGTAAACGTCCTGATCTCAGTTATCTTTGTGTAAGTAAACGTCCTGATCTCAGTTATCTTTGTGTAAGTAAACGTCCTGATCTCAGTTATTTTGTGTAAGTAAACGTCCTGATCTCAGTTATCTTTGTGTAAAAGTAAACGTCCTGATCTCAGTTATCTTTGTGTAAGTAAACGTCCTGATCTCAGTTATCTTTTGTAAGTAAACGTCCTGATCTCAGTTATCTTTTTGTGTAAGTAAACGTCCTGATCTCAGTTATCTTTGTGTGTAAACGTCCTGATCAATCTATCTTTGTCCGTCCTGATATCTTTGTGTAAGTAAAACGTCCTGATCTCAGTTATCTTTGTGTGTAAGTAAACGTCCTGATCTCAGTTATCTTTCTGTAAAAAACGTCCTGATCTCAGTTATCTTTTTTGTAAAGTAAACGTCCTGATATCATGTTATCTTTTTGTAAAGTAAACGTCCTGATCTCAGTTATCTTTTGTGTAAGTAAACGTCCTGATATCTGTTATCTTTTTGTAAGTAAACGTCCTGATATCAGTTATCTTTGTGTAACAAAACGTCCTGATCTCAGTTATCTTTGTGTAAGTAAACGTCCTGATATCAGTTATCTTTTTGTGTAAAAAACGTCCTGATATCAGTTATCTTTTGTAACAAAACGTCCTGATCTCAGTTATCTTTGTGTAAGTAAAAACGTCCTGATCTCATTTATCTTTTTTTGTAAGTAAACGTCATGATCTCAGTTATCTTTGTGTAACAAACGTTCTCATCTCATTTATCTTTTGTAAGTAAACGTCATCCTCATATCTGTTATCTTTGTGTATGTAAACGTCCTCATATCTGTTATCTTTGTGTAAGTAAACGTCCTCATATCAGTTCTCTTTGTGTAACAAACCGTCATGATCTCAGTTATCTTTGTTTAAGTAAACGTTCTGATCTCTGTTATCTTTGTGTAAGTATCCGTCCTGATCTCGGTTATTTTTTTGTAAGTAAACGTCCTGATCTGAGTTACCTTTGTGTAATTAAACATCCTGATCTCAGTTATCTGTGTGTAAACGTCCTCATCTCGTCCTGATCTCCTGTTATATTATGTTTGTGTAAGTAAACGTCGTGATTTCTCTTATCTTTGTGTAAGTAAACGTCTTGATCTGAGTTACATTTGTGTAAGTAAACGTCCAGATCTCAGTTACCTTTGTGTAAGTAAAAGTCCTGATATCAGTTATCTTTGTGTAACAAAACGTCCTGATCTCAGTTATCTTTGTGTAAGTAAACGTCCTGATATCTGTTATCTTTGTGTAAGTAAACGTCATGGTATCAGTAATCTTTCTGTAAGGAAACGTCCTGATATGAGCTATGTTTCTGGAAGTAAACGTCCTGATATCAATTATCTTTGTTTAAGTAAACGTCTGGATTTCAGTTATCTTTGTCTAAGTAAACTTTCTATATATATATGCATACAAATGTACAAAAACGCACAAACATACACACAAACATATATGAAAGGACATGCATAGACACAGACAAATACACATGCAAAAACACAGATACAAACATACAAATATATCCAAGCACACATACAAACGCCTGCACGCACATATACAAATTCAGAGATATGTATGCATAGAGCCAAGCACACATGCTGTCCTAAATATAATACATAGAAACACACATTGAAAATCGTTTCGTATTTCAGGGGAAAGCGTTGAACAATGATAAGAGTTACTGTGACTTCTGGTTTTTCAAACATCTTGAAGCACGATCCAACATGAGGAAGGAGTGTCAAAGCGCGCTATTATATTTCTTTAAAAACAACATTCAAAACGCAGATGTATTAGACCATTCACCAAACATGTGTAAAAGTATTGATATCCAGAGGTGCATCGTTTAACCAAAGCAAATAAACGATATTGAAGATATCCTTGATTTTGTCGTTTCTTTCTGCCTGTACCACTAATAGTATTACTAACTATTCTTACTGTAATTTCTACTGCTATCACTCGTAGAATTAGTATAGACATAGAACGTTTACTTCCAATACAGAAAAAATATATACTACTATTACTGTACTTGTAGTAATTACTAACACTAATACTACCAGTAATAATACTACTAGCATTACTACTACTAGTAATATTACTGATATTGCTCCTACTACTACCATTCCACCGGTTACTACTAGTGCAGCTGCTGTTATTACTACTACTCTTACAACAATAACAACTGCTACTACTACAACTACTATTACCACTATTGTTGCTGTTCCTAGTACTACTACATAGTTGCATAGGTTGAAAAACTGTTATCCTAATATACAGTGATGCCTTATAGTTTAAGTTAACATTAGTTACTGTATAGAGATACAAAACAAATAAGATAACAAATATGTGTACGCTCTCTTCCATTCGTTTTATTATTATTATTATTATTATTATTATTATTATTATTATTATTATTATTATTATTATTATTATTTTTTTTTTTTTTTTTGTTCATGTTGTTTTTGCTATTATTATTGTTGTTCTTCTTATTATTATAGCTGTTGTTGTCTTTGTTACTATTGCCACTATCAGTGATGCTTTTTCTATTATTACAACACAAATACAGCTGTTTTTGCTGTTTATTTTACTATTACAACTACTACTACAGTTCTCACTAATTATGTTTTTTAGTACTGTTACTAATACTACAGTGGCTGCTATAGAAACATCTGCTACAACTGAGAAAAGTAATGTTAGAATGACTCTTCGTGTTATTTGTGAGAACACAGAAAAAACCAGAAAAACTGAAACTCGGTGACGATGAACTAAGAAAAAAAAAAGAATCCTTATTTTAATTGTCATTGCATATTTCCTGCAAATACTAGCAAGAATTAACCGTGTTTCAATCTCTCACTGATATTTACTCTTAGTCTTCAAACAGTGATACCGACGCGTTGATTGGAAACTCGACATTACTACTTTTATTCGTCGTAAAAATATCGCCAAAACCATTTATAAAGATTGCCCATAAACTTTTCTCCATAACCCTTTATTTCCATCTGCATTTTGTTATTATCGGTATATATTAGCGTATGTGTGGGCACCTTTTCAGATATTCTGTACATGTGTTTTTGTCCCGAACAAATGATTAGCCTCCTCTTTTAAACGATTACTTAGTTTGTTATTTGCGTTGGCGTGTCAAATATATATTTTTACGTGAACAAATTTGTAATTATTCTCTTAAATAATGCTGTTGTATATCAACAAAGAACGTAGCAAATAATAAATTAATGAACGAACGAATGAATGAATGAATGAATGAATGAATGAATGAACAAATAAATATAAATGAATATACGGGAACTGATGAAAACATAGTCAAACACACATTGTTTGTCTAGTTCTATCGAGTACCGACAGGTCTAAGTTTTTGTTCTTCTTGTTGTTTTGTCATCATCATTCTCATCATCGTTATCGTGGTAATCATCATCATCGTATTCATTATTATTATTATTATTATTATTATTATTATTATTATTATTATTATTATTATTATTATTATTATTATTATTGTTATTATTATTGATGTTGTTGTTGTTCTTATTGTTGTTGTTGTTACATATCATTATTTTCGTTTTTAAGCTCTTTATTTGTGTTTTAATTGATCATTACGTACCGCCGACATCCTCTGTACCTACCTACAGACAGGCAGATGCATAGACTGATAGACAGATTGACTGTCTGACAGATTTAATGACAAACAGACAAATGTTGAGAAATGATATTTATTCATTTATTTATTTACTTCTTTCCTTCTGTACTAATTTTTGTAAATTAATTAATTTACTTATTTATTCATTTACCTATTTGCTTTTGTACTTAATTGTTTAAACATTATTTTGATTATTAGCAGTATCTTTTTTTCTTTCGTTCTCTTTGATTTATTTGTTTTATTTTATTTTATTTTATTTTGCAGAATGTTCATCCTTTTGGTGTGTTTTTATTTCGTAGCATCTGTGGATCACACGCAGTGTTGTTTGTACAAGAAGAATAGTGAGATAATACTGCAGGGTTGCAAACGAGACATCCGCACTGAAATGCAGAAATTTTTACCCATGTTTGAGAGTTCGTGTAAACGATATGACCTCTGCTGCCTTTGTGTAAGTAAACGACATGATCTCAGTAATCTTTGTGTAAATCGTAAACGTCCTGATCTCAGTTATCTTTGTGTAAGTAAACGTCCTGATCTCAGTTATCTTTGTGTAAGTAAACGTCCTGATCTCAGTTATCTTTGTGTAAGTAAACGTCCTGATCTCAGTTATCTTTGTGTAAGTAAACGTCCTGATCTCAGTTATCTTTGTGTAAGTAAACGTCCTGATCTCAGTTATCTTTGTGTAAGTAAACGTCCTGATCTAAGTTATCTTTGTGTAAGTAAACGTCCTGATCTCAGTTATCTTTGTGTAAGTAAACGTCCTGATCTCAGTTATCTTTGTGTAAGTAAACGTCCTGATCTCAGTTATCTTTGTGTAAGTAAACGTCCTGATCTCAGTTATCTTTGTGTAAGTAAACGTCCTGATCTCAGTTATCTTTGTGAATATATGACATTATCTCAGTCATTTTTGTGTATAAAAATCACGTGTTACAAATAACGTGATCTGAGTTATATCTGTGTAACAGAGGACAGGTTATCTAAGTATTAGTAAACGACACACATATAATGCTACACTCTCTCCATGACGCACACACATATATACATATAAATATACGTACATATTTATATATGTATATGTATACAAATGTACAAAAACGCAGAAACATATACACAAATATACAAACATAGACATGCATACGTACACAGAAACACACATACAAAAACACACGTATAAGCACAGAAATATATCCTAGCACACATATACACGCATACACGCACATATACAAATTCAGAGAGATGCATACACAGAGCAAAACACACATTCTGTCCTAAATACATACACAGTAACACACATTTAAAATCGTTTCGTATTTCAGGGGAGAGCGTTGAACAATGATAAGACTTACTGTGACTTCTGGTTTTTCAAACATCTTGAAGCCAGATGCAACATGAGAATGCAGTGTCTAAGTGCGCTATTATATTTCTTTGGAACTAACGTTCACAACACAAGTGTTTTACCTCCTTCACCAAAGATGTGTAAAAGCATCGTTGTCCAGAGGTGCATCGTTTAACCAAAGCAAATAAACGATGCTGAAGATATCCTTGATTTTGTCGTTTCTTTCTGCCTGTAGTACTAATAGTATTACTAACTATTCTTACTGTAATTTCTACTGCTATCACTACTAGTACTAGTCTCGACATAGAACATTTACTTCCAATACTGAACTAATATCTACTACTATTACTATACTTGTAGTAATTACTAACACGACTTCTAGAACTAATAATACTAGAATCATTACTACTAGTAGTAACATTAGTGTTATTGCTATTACTACTACCATTCCAACCTTTACTACTACTGCATCTGGTGTTATTACTACTACTGTTACATCAATAACAACTGCTACTACTACAACTACTATTATCACTATTGTTGCTGTTCCTAGTACTACTACATACTTACATAGGTTGAAAAACTCTTATCCGAATATACAGTGATGCCTTGTCGTTTAAGTTAACATTAGTAACTATAGAGAGATGCAAAACAAATAAGATAACAAATATCTGCACGCTCTCTTCTATTAGTTTTATTATTATTATTAAAAAAAAAAAAAAAAAATCCTTATTTTAATTGTCATTGCATATTTCCTGCAAATACTAGCAAACATTAACCGTGTTTCAATTTCTCACTGATATTCACTCTTAGTCTTCAAACAGTGATACCGACGCGTTGATTGGAAACTCGGCATTACCGCTTTTATTGGTCGTAAAAATATCGCCAAAACCGTTCAGAAATGTTGGCCATAAACTTTTTCTCTATAACCCTTTATTTCCATCTGCATTTTGTTATTACTTTCCTGCGCTAATAGGTGCTGAAATGCGCGATTCAATTAGCAGCCTGTGATAAAGACGTTTGCAATGAATACAGGTGTAAATTATGAATTTCACACAGCTAAGTCCTATAATGAAAGAACAAGTCTAAAGAAATTTAATCACAATCATTCAGAAAGGTTTATACAGTCCGATCAAATAGGCTCTTTTGCATAATTATAATAATAATAATAACAATAATAATAGTAGTAGTAATTATAATAATAATAATAATAATAATAAAAAAAATAATAATAATAATAATAATAATAATAATAAGAATAATTAAAATAATTAAAATAATGATAATAATAATAATAATGATAATAATAATAATAAATCCAAAATGAAAGTCAGAAAGAGAGAAAGAAAAGTATTTGATGATCAAAATGTTGATGGTGATGACGACGGTAGTAATTCCGTAAGTGTGCAATCATTACTGTAATGACACTCACACCTATACTACTACTACTGCTACTACCACCACCACCACTACTACTACAGTGACTGTTATTACTAAAACCTCTGCTACTATTACAGTGATTTTTATTATTAACACCTCTACTACTACTACTAGTAGAACTACAACAACCACTGCTACTACTACATTAACAGTTGTTACTGACATCTGTTCTACTGCTGTTGAGACTACCACCGCTACTACTACTACTTCTACTACAACCACCACCACTACTGTCACTACTACTACTACTTTACAACAATGAGTCTTATTACTACTTATTTTACTATTACTTTGGTATTTCTGGTATCAGTTATCACAATTTTGCTTCTTTATTGTTCTTCTTTCTTATCTTGTTCTACTCCGTCTATCCAAGTTAACTACCGTTACGCAAGTTCCGTCTGCGATAGAAACTCAAATGAAAGTTGATGTTACGTCACGATTCGTCGGTGACACTAATTCCCGCTCTGTCATGTGACGTGATTGTGACGTCACGGAGCCAGGCGACACTGCGACTGGCGGATGACAAAGAGTTAATTATTTCATGCTGGATTATCTTGTCAGAATTAACACTGACGTGTCTCTTATCTGATTATCGTGTCACAGTCGGCAATTAGAATGACAGCAAGCTTTAAAGTGAATAGATTTTAAAAACTACCAAACACTGAGTTTGAATAAATGGTTTTATTTAATTATTATTAGTTGTAATAGTAGTAGCAACAGTACTATTAGTAATAGTAATAATAGCAGTAATAGTAGTAACAGTAATATTAATAATAGTAATAATAGCAGTAATAGTAGTAACAGTAATAGAAACTGCATTAGTAGCAGTAGTAGTGTTAGTAGTAGTACAACTTATTGTTTATGCGTCTTTTTATACACACACAGAGAGAGAGAGAGAGAGAGAGAGAGAGAGAGAGAGAGAGAGAGAGAGAGAGAGAGAGAGAGAGAGAGAGAGAGAGAGAGAGAGAGACATTGAGTATTAAAAATGTGTATATGTGTGTGTTTAACCAAAAATGAATTTAAAGTTTCAATGAAAGAACGAATAAATAAACAAACAAATAAATAAATAAATAAATAAACACTATGATACATTATTTAGTGTCTACGAAATACAGTCATAAATTACTGATTAACGTCACGACTTCTACCCACAGCTGGTGCGACAATTGTTTTTTATATATTTTCTTTTTACTTTGAACCATCATTCCAGAATAATAAATTCAGTTTTAGCTTGTCCACTGTTTACACTGTCAAACGTTTGATCTGGTATTTTCTGTTTATTTATACTCCTCTCTCTCCCACAACTGGTGCGAATACGTTCCTGAATAATAAATTCAGTTTTAACTTTACTACTGTTCAGACTGTCAAGCATTAGATCCAGCACACAAACACACACACACACACACACACACACACACACACACAAAACAAACACTCTCTCTCTCTCTCTCTCTCTCTCTCTCTCTCTCTCTCTCTCTCTCTCTCTCTCTCTCTCTCTCTCTCTCTCTCTCTCTCTCTCTCTCTCTCTCTCTCTACTGAATACAAATACAAAAAAAATAGGAAGGAAAGAAAAATGTATAACATTCTTTATTAGTAAAAAGTACTATTGTATACAATAACTATTTTGATACTCTTCTTTAGTATTTACTTTATGCAGTACAATAAATGAATAAACATGTTTTGCAAATTTCTGGTATTATAATTGTAGATTTTGCTGGTAGTTGCCAATCGATAAAATAACAATAATGTAATATGATGATAAATGACGTTTTATAAAAATTGACATTCCTGTATACAAGATACTTGATTAAAACAAAATATTAAACTTTATAAACGAATATCCCTTCTGATAAAAGGAGAAAAGTACGTTTTTACTTGATATTTATTAACTAGATAATAAAATAATAATAATAATAATAATAATAATAATAATAATAATAATAATAATAATAATAATAATAATAATAATAATCACAATAACAAGAGAACAAGTATGTAAGAAAGTTTTGAAAAATGTGTACGTAATAAAAAGTTGATAACATTTATCCAAACAAGAGTTGTCGTTCATGGTAATTATTGATGATTAAATCCGACAGAAGGCGATTGTTACTAGCACGTGATTTGTAGATATCGACAGAATCGAAATTTCGAGATTTTGCAATTTTGTTAGAATGGAACGATTTTCTAGTCCGGATGTCGCAAACATCTGCCGAGTACGCATGCGTGTATTCATACTCTTCTGCCTCGTGCGTTGCCTGTTGATCTGTGTGTGTTCTGTTACTCGTGTTACTGAGCTGTTCAATCGAATCAGTCTGCAGGTCAGTTACAGAACAAGAAAGCCTGCACACAGAAGTATTTTCTTCCACGCTGTTGTGTTTGTCCGTGTGTGCTTCTGTCATAAGTGAACTGGTTTTAGATTTGGACCGTCCTGAGTTCAAATCTCTCACCTGTCTAAGAGATTTTGTTTTCGGAGCGGTTTGAGTCGCTGAAAGTCTGTTTGTGATGAGACGAACGTGAAATGTTTTGTCTGAGCCGCTGTTCACCTCGGCTCGTCTTTTCACTGAGGCCTGCACACGAAAGTGAAGCACACTGAGAACAGGGTGTGTCGCTGTAACGAGTCTGGTCCGCGCGGCTGTGTATCACACACGTCCTACACGTGCCAGCCAGTTTGGCAAGATCGCATTTCCACGTTTTGCTCATCCGAAATTCAGTCTCGTAGTAACCGCTACTGTTCTCCGATTCGGAATAGTCCGCCAGAGCGCCTTCGTCATCGGAATAGCTTTTAGACACCAAATGACATCCTTGTATCTGTGACGTCATAGACAGAGTAGAGACAGTCGTCATGGATTCGCTGTCAGACTCCTCGTTGACTGGCGTCATCTGTTGGATTATCTCCCTTATTTTGCACTTGTGGGCTAAGTTTTGCTCAATTCTCGCTAACTGCAACTCGTAATTCGTGGGATCTCCGTCGCTGGAGGTGCTGACGTCATACCCGCAGCCCGTGTCGCTGCTCGCCAACAAGCTGTAGTCTCCGCAGTGCATCGGTCGATGTTCTCCCGTTTCCGGAAAACTGTCTGAACTTAAGTGACTAATGTCCACTGGACAGCACCGCTGTGAATCCGACAAGTCGTACGTGAGATCCACGCCACTCGAACTTGTTTCCGTGTTGCAGGACATGGACCAATTACGCCGACCAGTCAGAGTACAAGCGAAAACCGACGAAGCACGAGATCGGACTGTTGTGTCTCCGTCAGTTCTCGAACGGATATCAGGCTCGGGAATGTTTACCACCATGTAAGGTCCGTCCTGGCTTTGAAACTCTCCCTTGAAATCACCGTTTCTCCGTGTCTCCCGATCACACTGAAAATGCAGGTCGGAAATCTCCTCATAAATGTGGTAGTCCTTTGAGCCGAGATTCTCCTCGTTGAATCCGTACTCGCTGTCTGGCGGCTTGGAAGCAGGCGTCTTCTGCCTTCGCCTTCCTTTCAACCATCGAAACATCCTCAACTCTCGCAACGATCTGGCAGTTAGCAGTCAACAGCTGCGTTCAGTCCTGAAGAAAAATATAAAATAAATAAATAAATCATACGTCGACTACGACTACTACTACTACTACTACCACTACTGCTACTAGTAGTAGTAGTAATAATAAAGATAATAGTATAGATAATAAGAAGACATTTAGAAAAGGAAAAAGAAAAGAAAATGTCAGTCATGCACGTGGTACACAGAATATCTGACAAGGGGTCTGTTGGTTAAATTCTAAGAAGACAGCGAGGCAGAGGTAGACTATAAAATTAAATTAAAATAAATAAATAAATAAATAAATAAATAAATAACAAAACTACTACTACTACTACTGCTACTACTACTACTACTACTACTACTACTACTACTACTAATAATAATAATAATAATAATAATAAAATTTAAATTTAAATTAAAAACAGTAAAAAGATATCACGTTATCTGTCGTGTTTTCTCTGTTTAACGAATCCATGATTTTTATATTTCGCTCGTTGACGATGAGTGTTTGTAGTAACAGTAAGAGCGAACAAAACTAAAGTTTAATACCAGTACATAATTATTTTAATATTGATAAAACATTTATTTCATTGAGCGTAAACCTAATTTTATTTTATTTTGTTATTTTAATACATTTTATTTTATCTACTTGTGTTTTATCTTACATTACATTACTTTTCTTTACATTATATTATGTTATATTATGTCATATTATGTTATGTCATATGATATTACAATTTTATATTAGAGTTGATCATTCAGGTTTTAGTTAATCAGATGTTAATGGCTGAAAATGTGTTATTTTCATGTATGTGCATTTTTTAAATCTATATTGTGGCTAAACAAAAAATATTAAACTAAACAAAAATGGCAGATTTGGTATCCTTGTCATTTTGCCTTACTCCACAGCAATAAAAAACAGATTAAAACGTCGATGTTGACAAAGTAGACGTCAGATACAATGCGACTTTTATCACAAATTAATCATCCAGAAAGTCCTTACACTGTGAAAAAAAAGGTTATGAACACAGCTGTCAAGAACATGTACCACAGAACATCATGGAGCATAGAAGCTAACGGAATATAGAACAACATCAAACACAGAAATTTAAAAAAAAAAAAAAATAAGACTTAGAACAATGAGGAACACGGAACACGACGGAAACCTCTGATAAATAAATAAAATTTAAATTAAAATTATTAAAAAATTATTAAAAAAAAATATCGAGGATCCAAGGATCTCCATTTTTGGGTGAAATGCGAGATGGCGACCAATCTGAAAGTGGTCACTGAAAATAAAACGACTCGCCGAGTCCAGACCTGACTTCGCTGTTGTTCTCTGGCGTTCATCAGACTCTCGGTTTCTGTACCCATTGTCGCGTTGTCGCGTTGTCGTGTTGTCGTGTTGTCGTGTTGTCTATTGACAGAGGTAACATAATAGTTTGTAAAAGTAGCTGTCTAAGCTACTTCTACAAACACACAGACACACACACACACACACACACACACACACTCTCTCTCTCTCTCTCTCTCTCTCTCTCTCTCTCTCTCTCTCTCTCTCTCTCTCTCTCGTACATATAGCTATGATATATTTATTTGCCTTCTTACAATAATTCTTATTTTAATCCTAAAGAGAGTCAAGTTCTCACTGGTCAGATCCAGTCCCATGAATGTTATCGCGTTGCTAGGACTTAGACAGGCAAAGATGTATATTTATTTATTTATTTATTTATTTATTTATTGATACATTCATTCATTTTATACTCGCGGGGTTCACTAAAGACATACACCCACTGACCAGTCATGTTAGTCAACTGGAATGAAGTCTGCTTTGTATTTGCAACGTACGAGGGTTGGTGTACCCTTAAATAAAATAAATCAGACTTACCACATATTTGAAATAGAAAATAAGTTTGAAACAATTAACTAAGTACGAGCTGATATCATACCTCTTCAAATAAATAAACAAACAAACAAACATATAAATAAATAAATAAATAAATAAATAAATAAATAAATAAATAAATAAATAAATAAATAAATAAATAAATAAATAAATAAAAGGTTATAATAAATATTTATATGTATTGAAACCATAGAATTAAATAAATAAATTAATTAGCCAAAACAGGACTGAAAACCAACCGAATACCTGTCGTACTGATTTGAATATATCTTTTGAACCGCTGTACATAATTTTGTGTGTGTTTTGTTTCCTTTTGCTACAGCTTTCATTATGTGCTAATTAAAGTCAGAAAAAAATTCTCTGCCGGAGCTATATTTATTTTACATCATAACATCATTAATTCATACAAAAAGCTGTAAGAGGCTGAGTATGCCAGCATATTACAGTAATTTACTCAGTCTGTGAGTTTTAATTTACATTTCTCGTATTTAATGAACAATAAATCAAAATAAAATATTTTTTAACTCATCCTTTATTTACTCGCTTGTTAAAATAGTGTTATACTTTATTATTATTATTATTAGAATAATTATAATAATAATAATAATAAATAAATAAATATAAAATAAACCAATAAATAAAAATTAAATTGTATAAATAAATACAAACATACAGAAATAAATAAATAAATAAATAAATAAATATACAAATAAACCAATAAATAAAAATTAAATTGTATAAACAAATACAAACATACAGAAATAAAGAAATAATTAAAATTGTAAAATATCTGTATGAAATTAATCCTAATTATTTATCCAGTAGCTATAAGCCAGGGAATGGGTTAACCAAGAATGAATAATTTATTATTAGTATTATTATTAGTATTATTATTATCAGTATTATTATTATTATTATTATTATTATTTTGTTTTTCATTGGCTCTGAGTTGTAGGGTCACTATGAATGTTGCTACATATACGTGCACTATGAAAAAAGTTTTCTGTTGTTCCTACAATGCAGAAATCTGATTGATACCTGCCCCAAATCGGGTCTGTTTGGTCATCAACCATGACCTCCGCGCACTAGATTGGAGTGGAATACTGAGTTGGATGGACAGAGAAGTGGCACATACCAAGACCCGCAAATTCATCGTATCAAGTCCTTTAAGCAAACAGTGCAACCCGATATTGTAACAGATTTCTTGGACAGGTCTCACCACCAGTGTAGGAAAATCTGCCTGACATAATTACAGAAGACATGAAGTCAAGCTTCATCTTCTCAGGACGACATCCTTGCGACTTCGTCTCAGAAGAACTGAATGGTCAGGAATGATGCAGTCAGAATGGAAGGATGATCTTCCTGGAAAATCAATTATTCTCTTCCTTCCATGAGGGATATGAATCACACCAACACGTCTTGTAGTATATTCCACTTTGTTATTCGTTGCCTCTGGAAAGAGGAATCATAGCACCGTTCAGTCCTTATCTTTCATCAACATTCATGGTTAAAACAAGCACAATAATTCATACAAAATAAGTATATAGATATATAGATATATAATAATGAATTTCTATTTTTTAATGATTATTATCTTTCTGTTTGTTTCTCAGTAAGGTTGCTTCATCTTTACAAAATTATTTTTATTTCCATTAACCATCTTTACCATGAATTCAATTCTCGTCTTCTTTGTAATTTTTTCAAAGAAATATTAACTGCTGTCTATATGTTGAAATTTTTTTGTTTCTTATTTTTATTTTTTTTTTTTTTGTAAATGTTCGATAAAATAAATAAATAAATAAATAAACAAACAAAAGAACAGGAAAAACAAAAGAAAAGAAGAAATACATAAATAAAAACAAGGAAAACAACTGACATTTTGGTATCCAGTGGTTAAATAAAGTGTTTATAATAATAATAATAATAATAATAATAATAATAATAATAATAATAATAATAATAATAATAATAATAATAATAATAAAGAATAGAAGAAATTCAAAAGACACTTTGAGATATTTATTCACAGAAACAAGGTAAGGCTATCAGTATCACAGCCAGTATTCAAGTATTAAAAGCACATACAAGGATTTGTAAAACAAAAATTACAAATAGAAAAGAAAAATAATTATTCAGTGTGTTACAGGCTTATAGATCTGAACTATATCTGACACCCCAGCATTTAAAAAAAAATAATAATAATAATAATAATACATATAAAAATTATTGGTTGTAAATAATACAGAAATTTAATGGCATTAAGTAACATATATATATATATATATATATATATATATATATATATATATTTCTTATTAATCTACCTGTAAATGTTGTCATTACACAAACTGTATAATTTTATACTGTTTATTGTTAATGTTTGCTGTAGGTAGCTGACCCTTCCAGCCATTTTGTGTAAGTACAGTGCAGGAAACTAACAGAAAAATAAAAACAAAATAACGAATTTTAAATAAGTAAATAAAGTAATTAATTAATTTATTTATTTATTTATTTAAATTAGAGAATAATTTTAAATAAAAGAAGAAGAGAACAGAAAAATAAAACTACTAATTATATAACAATGTGAAAACAAATATATAAATATAAAAACCGATACTTTCAAGTTTATTTACAAATAACAATAAAGATAATAACATTAAACACAAAATATAAAAATAATAATAATAATAATAATAATAATAAGTGAAAAACAAAAACAGAATGTTGCAAATATTACATTAGACACTTTACATTATAAATACTACCAGAAATAATTAATACTTTATCACATAATTAATTTATTATAATAATTAACCACTTACTAAGTTTCATAATAAATTTTCCAGGAAAATTAGTCAAATGCTATAGGTAGTGTTATGGTTGTACATGCATGTAATAATACATAGTAATAAAGCTTAAATATTTCTGTCAAATTTAGCAATGGCTTAATTTGGTTTAGACAATAATAATTAGCAGGGATTTAAAAATGAAAAAAATTAATAAAAAAATAGAGCAAGATAATTTAATCAAAACATATCCTGCAAAGAAAGATTTAAAATAATATTTTACGATATTACTGCCCTGTATTAATAACTGATATTATGCATCTAGATGATGATAATGATGATAAGGATGATCAAGAGGATTAAAATGGAGACTTTTACATGACAATACAGGAAGATTTTGTAGATGATAAATCAATTAATCTATAAATAAATGATGATATTGAAAAATATAAATAATAATAATAACAAAATGGTCATTTCTAACTAGATTATAAAGGCCATTATTTCTATATGGTGTAAATTCTACAAATACTGCTTACATTCATGTGTGCACTTTTGCAAATATTAAATACGTTTCTATAACACTGTTAGAAACTGAAATATGTTTATATTATATTTTATATTATAATTATTTAAAACGATAAATTGCTAATTTCTTTTAATATACAAGTTATCTCTTTCTTGCTTATTTGGTTAGTATTCAAATTAGAGAATTTGTTAAATGTTAAAAAAATAAAGTTTAATATACATGACAGGCTGATGAAAACAGATGTGGATGACTAATCGAAGAAATGATAAATATGTTTTAAACTAATGGATGATAAAACTGGTTAATTTTACTTATAGAAGTTGAACTTAATGAATACATGTCATGCTATAATAGACCTAGTGTATTTTGTATATTACAGTTTTACTTGTACCAGCCTTTCCTAATAATAAAGTATAACACTATTTTAACAAGCGAGTAAATAAAGGATGAGTTACACAATATTTTATTTTTTTTTTTTATTAAATTGATTTCTATGTCATAAAATATGAGTGATATAAAAGTAAACCTCACAGACTGAGTAAATTTGTGTAATATGCTGGCATACTCAGTCTTTTACAGCATTTTGTATGAATTAATGATGTTATGATAGAAAATAAATATAGTACCGGCAGACACATTTTTGTCTGACTTTAATTAGCACATAATGGAAGCTGTAGCAGAAGTAAACAAAACACACACAAAATTATGACTATATCCAGCGGTTCAAAAGACATATTGAAATCAGTACGACAGGTATTTGGTTGGTTTTCAGTCCTGTTTTGGCTAATTAATTTATTTATCTAATTCTATGGTTTCAATACATATAAATATTTATTATAATCTTTTATTTATTTATTTATTTATTTATTTATTTATTTATTTATTTATTTATTTATTTGTTTATTTGTATTTGAACAGGTATGATATCAGTTCATACTGAGTTTATTCTTTCCAACTTATTTTCTTTTTCAAATACGTGGTTAGTCTGATTTATTTTATTTAAGGGTACACCAACCCTCGCACGTTGCAAATACAAAGCAGACTTCATTTCAGTTGAATAACATGGCTGGTCAGTGGGTGTATGTCTTTAGTGAACCCCACGAGGATAAAATGAATGAATGTATCAAAAATATATAAATAAATCAATAAATAAATATACATCATTCCGTGTCTTAGAGAGAGAGAGAGATGAAGAGAGAGAGAGAGAGAGAGAGAGAGAGAGAGAGAGAGAGAGAGAGAGAGAGAGAGAGAGAGAGAGAGAGAGTGTGTGTGTGTGTGTGTGTGTGTGTCTGTGTGTTTGTGTTTTTTGTTTTGTCAATAGACAACACGAAAGTAGCTCAGACAGCTACTTTTACAAACTATTATGTTGCCTCTGTCAATAGACAACGCGACAACACGACAACACGACAACGCGACAACACGACAACACGACAACGCGACAACGCGACAATGGGTACAGAAACCGAGAGTCTTATGAACGCCAGAGAACAACAGCGAAGTCAGGTCTGGACTCGGCGAGTCGTGTTATTTTCAGTCACCACTTTCAGACTGGTCGCCAGCTCGCATTTCACCCAAAAATGGCGACCTTGGATCCTCGATATATATATATATATATATATATATATATATATTTATTTTTTTTATATTATTTTTTTTTTATTTGTTTTTATTTAAATTTTATTTATTTATCACAGGTTTCCGTCGTGTTCCGTGTTCCTCATTGTTCTAAGTTTTATTTTTCTGTGTTTGGTGTTGTTCTATATTCCCTTAGGTTCTATGCTCCATGATGTTCTGTGCTGCATGTTCTTCACAGCTGTGTTCATAACCTTTTTTTTCTCAGTGTAAGGACTTTCTTGATGATTAATTTGTGATAAAAGTCGCATTGTGTCTGATGTCTACTTTCTCAACATCGACGTTTTAATCTGTTTTTATTGCTGTGGAGTAATTGCCTAACAAAACTGTCGTTCTATATCCCACGTTTTCCTTTCCTTTGGGATCTCTACGTAGTTTCCCAAAACAAAACTTTCATTCATTGACAACAGTACTTTCAACCATCTCTGTGGACCGTAAAACTACACACATCCAACGTTTATTATTATTATTATTATTATTATTATTATTATTATTATTATTATTATTATTATTATTATTATTATTATTATTATTATTATTATTATTATTATTATTATTATTAGTTACTTAGAGGTATTACATTTTATTTGTGGATTTATGAACGTTAAAAATGTTCAATTTGATTTTTGTTAGGTCATTGTCATGTTTGTACCTAAATTCTCTCTTCTCTCTCTCTCTCTCTCTCTCTCTCTCTCTCTCTCTCTCTCTCTCTCTCTCTCTCTCTCTCTCTCTCTCTCTCTCTCTCTCTCTCTCTCTCTCTCTCTCTCTCTCTCTCTCTCTCTTTTAAACGTAATCTCAGTCCTAGAGGCAAAGCTGATCATCATCCGCTGCTAGCGAAATATATAATATAATATAACATAACATAATATAATATAATATAATATAATATAATATAATATAATATAATATAATATAATATAATATAAATAGATAATGTAATATAATCTTATATGAGATGATATATGACATAACATAATATAATATAATATAATAATATAAAATATAATGTAATGAAAATTAATGTAATGTATGATAAAACAGAAGTAGATAAAATAAAATGAAGTAAAATAATAAAATAAAATAAAATAAAATAAAATAAAATAAAATTAGGTTTACGCTCAATGAAATAAATGTTTTATCAGTATTAAAATAATTATGTACTGGTATTAAACGTCAGTTTTGTTCGATCTGACTGTTACTGCAAACACTCATCTTCAGCGACCGAAATATAAAAATCATTGATTCGTTAAACAGAGAAAACATGACAGCTAACGTGATATCTTTTTACACTTTTTAATTTTAATTTTAATTTTATTATTATTATTACTATTATTATTATTATTATTATTATTATTATTATTATTATTATTATTAGTAGTAGTAGTAGTAGTAGTAGTAGTAGTAGTTAGTTAGTTAGTTATTTTAATTTTATTTTATTATTTCTTTACTTATTTATTTTAATTTTATTTTATTCTCTACCTCTGTTTCGCTGTCTTCTTACAATTTAACCAACACATATTCAGTGTACCACGTGCTTGATTGACATCTTCTTTTCTTCTTTCTTTTCTAAATTTCTTCTTATTATTTATACTATTATCATTATTATTATTACTACTAGTATGTTACTAGTAGTAGTAGTAGTAGTAGTAGTAGTAGTCGCAGTCGACGTACCATTTATTTATTTATTTATTTATTTATTTTTTATATATTTTGCTTGAGTTCTGAACGCAGCTGTTGAGTGCTAACTGCCAGATCGTCGCGAAAGTTGAGGATGTTTCGATGGTTGAAAGGAAGGCGAAGTCAGAAGACGCCTGCTTCCAAGCCTGTGCTCTGACTGGTCGGCGCAATTCGTCCATGTCCGGCAACACGGAAACAAGTTCGAGTGGCGTGGATCTCACGTACGACTTGTCGGATTCACAGCGGTGCTGTCCAGTGGATATTAGTCATTTAAGTTCAGAAAGTTTTCCGGAAACGGGAGAACATCGACCGATGCACTGCGGAGACTACAGCTTGTTGGCGACCAGCGACACGGGCAGCGAGTATGACGTCAGCACCTCCAGCGACGGCGATCCGACGAATTACGAGTTGCAGTTAGCGAGAATTGAGCAAAACTTAGTCCACAAGTGCAAAATAAGGGAGATAATCCAACAGGTGACGCCAGTCAACGAGGAATCTGACAGCGAATCCATGACGACTATCTCTAGTCTGTGTATGACGTCCCAGATACAAGGATGTCACTTGGTGTCTAAAAGCTATTCCGATGACTAAGGCGCTCTGGCGGACTATTCCGAATCGGAGAACAGTAGCGGTTACTACGAGACTGAATTTCGGATGAGCAAAACGAGGAAATGCGATCTTGTCAAACTGGCTGGCACGTGCAGGACGTGTGTCAGACACAGCCACGCGGACCAGACTCGTTACAGCGACACACCCTGTTCTCACTGTGCTTCACTTTCGTGTGCAGGCCTCAGTGAAAAGTCGAGCCGAGGTGAACAGCGGCTCAGACAAAACATTTCACGTTCGTCTCATCACAAACAGACTGTCAGCGACTCAAACCGCTCTAAAGTTCCTCTCACAGTTTCGATCCCGAAGCACAAGCATCACAGCACTGCCGTTCCGAAAACAAAATCTCGTAGACAGGTGAGAGATTTGAACTCAGGACGGTGCAAATCTAAAACTAGTTCACTTATGACAGAAGCACACACGGACAAACACAACAGCGTGGAAGAAAATACTTCTCTGTGCAGGCTTTCTTGTTCTGGAACTGACCTGCAGACTGATTCGATTGAACAGCTCAGTAACACGAGTAACAGAACACATACAGATCAACAGGCAACGCGCGACGCAGAAGAGTATGAATACACGCATGCGTACTCGGCAGATGTTTGCGACATCCGGACTAGAAAATCGTTCCATTCTAACAAAATTGCAAAATCTCGAAATTTCGATTCTGTCGATATCTACAAATCACGTGCTAGTAACAATCGCCTTCTGTCGGATTTAATCATCAATAATTACCATGAACGACAACTCTTGTTTGGATAAATGTTATCAAATTTTTATTACGTACACATTTTTCAAAACTTTCTTACATACTTGTTCTCTTGTTATTGTGATTATTATTATTGTTATTATTATTATTATTATTATTATTATTATTATTATTATTATTATTATTATTATTATTATTTGTATCTAGTTAATAAATATTAAGTAAAAACGTACTTTTCTCCTTTTATCAGAAGGGATATTCGTTTATAAAGTTTAATATTTTGTTTTAATCAAGTATCTTGTATAGAGAAATGTCAATTTTTATAAAACGTCATTTATCATCATATTACATTATTATTATTTTATCGATTGGCAACTACCGGCATCATCTACAATTATATCAGAAATTTGCAAAACATGTTTATTCATTTATTGTACTGCATACAGTAAATACTAAAGAAAAGTATCAAAATAATTATTGTATACAATAGTACGTTTTACTAATAAAGAATGTTATACATTTTTCTTTCATTCCTACTTTTTTGTATTTGTATTCGGTAGAGAGAGAGAAAGAAAGAGAGAAAGAGAGAGATAGTGAGTGTATGAGTGTGTGTGTGTTTGTGTGTGTGAGTGTGTGTGTGTGAGTGTGAGTGTGTGTGTGTGTGTGTGTGTGTGTGTGTTTTGTGTGTGTGTGTGTGTGTGCGAGTGTGTGTGTGTGTGTACTAGTTAGGATGCTTGACAGTCTGAACAGTAGAAAAGTTAAAACTGAATTCATTATTCAGGAACGTATTCGCACCAG
>CM022676.1:15115458-15186921 GCA_012295275.1 Chrysomallon squamiferum
ATGCAAGTACAATCAAGTGCATGAAGCAAGTAAAGCATGTTGGTTTGTACTGCGGGCACGAAATTGAGGTAGTTTGCCATGAACAAGACATCGCTGTTTGTAATGCGAAATGCCTGACCGTTTTAAAATGTGGTCATGAAATTGAGGTGGTTTGTCATGAACGAGACAAAGCAGTTTGTAATTTAAAGTGTAGTGCCGTTTTGAAATGTGGTCATATTTGTCGTGGTAGTTGTCACGAATGTGTTCAAGGGCGACTTCACGTTGCTTGCAAGGAGAAATGCAGGGAACGTCTGCTGTGTGGACACGAATGTGTCAGTGACTGTTCTGCGTGTCCACTTTGTCCTCTGCCGTGTGAGAACAGCTGTGTCCATCTGTGCCGTGAAAGGTCATGTGGTGACCGCTGTAGAGTGTGCCGTGAAAACTGCGTCATCAGGTACAAGGGAAGGAACATTCGTAGACGATGTTGTGATGTGTGAAATGTGCCACGCTCCAATCAGCGTTGTATGTAGAACCTGTCGTGTCAGCACAGATGCAGTCTTCACAGATGCTCGAAGACTGCGAACATATCTTTGAGGTGCAAGCTCTCGACGAGCTGATGGAGTCGAAATCCAACACAATCCAGTTGAAACGTTGTCCACGCTGCAACGTAGTCATTAGACATAGTGGAAGATATAGAGACGTCATCAAACAGACTTTACTGGACGTAGATTATATCAAGCTTGAATTAATAAAGCAGGAAAGAAAAGACTATTACGAAATACAAAGTGAGAAGCTTATGGCTCTTAACCATAACTGTTTGTACGTTTAAAACATATTTTCGTAAGATGGGGATCAGTCAACATGATAAAGACGGGGATCCTTTCCAGACACGGATATCGAAGCACAGAAGAATATTTACGAAGCAGGAGGAATTCGATGCAGACAATGAAACGAAAAGACTGAAACTGATAATCGATCTAAAATCAGCTTCAGACGACGCCAACGAATCACAGAAAATCACAGACAATACAAATGATGTTACTGAAGTAATTAAAAAGTTCGCTATGGATGGAAATGCCTTTACTCCAGAACGTCAAGAAATAGTTCAATCGCGGGCTCCTTTCCTTCCTTCAAGTGAAATATCTCTTCGTTACATCTCCACAGACGAAATTACCATGAATTTCAGTACGGAAGGCTGGCTGAAATGTGAAGCAGGTGAGAACACTGTTTTTGTGTATCTCTGTTTTTAATTTAGAACTTATAAATGTCTGTCTCTAAATTTATATATCTAAAACAACGTCAAATGATATTTTAGTAATATCGAAATATTTTGTATTTGTTATTAAATTATTACCTTGATATATCTCATTTTTGGCTGATTCACATATTTCCAGATCTAATTTTATTTATTTATTTACTTATTATTCAGTCATAATTTGGTGTTTATTTCTTCATATTTTTTTCACTTCTTTATTATTTTTTTGTTTTCATCATCTTTTTTTTCTGTTGTCTTCGACCTACAGCTAGTAACTTTTACATCCAATGATGGTTCAGTCCCTATATCCAGCTATTCCATAGGATAATAAACAAAAAACAAAAAAATAAACACTATTTAAAAAACACCGTGACAGAAATCATAATTCTAGAATCATATTTGTGTTTCAGGTCATATCTATTTTGCCTATTTCGGGAAGAATGCAGAGTGCGAAATTTGTTCCAGTACAAAAAAAGATGTGACATCCTCCGAAATGACGTCCAACAGATATTCTAAGAATAGGGCATCAGAAAGATACACTGACAGTAGGGCATCAGACAGATATACTCACAGTAGGGCATCAGACAGATACACTAACAGTAGGGCATCAGACAGATATACTCACAGTAGGGCATCAGAAAGATACACTAACAGTAGGGCATCAGAAATATACACTAACAGTAGGGCATCAGACAGATATACTAACAGTACGGCGTCAGACAGATATACTAACAGTAGGGCGTCAGACAGATATACTAACAGTAGGGCGTCAGACAGATATACTAACAGTAGGGCATCAGACAGATATACTAACAGTAGGGCGTCAGACAGATATACTAACAGTAGGGCGTCAGACAGATATACTAACAGTAGGGCGTCAGACAGATATACTAACAGTAGGGCATCAGACAGATATACTAACAGTAGGGCGTCAGACAGATATACTAACAGTAGGGCGTCAGAGAGATATACTAACAGTAGGGCGTCAGAGAGATATACTAACAGTAGGGCGTCAGAGAGATATACTAACAGTAGGGCGTCAGAGAGATATACTAACAGTAGGGCGTCAGACAGATATACTAACAGTAGGGCGTCAGACAGATATACTAACAGTAGGGCGTCAGACAGATATACTAACAGTAGGGCGTCAGAGAGATATACTAACAGTAGGGCGACAGAGAGATATACTAACAGTAGGGCGTCAGACAGATATACTAACAGTAGGGCGTCAGAGAGATATACTAACAGTAGGGCGTAAGAGAGATATACTAACAGTAGGGCGTCAGACAGATATACTAACAGTAGGGCGTACGAGAGATATACTAACAGTAGGGCGTCAGACAGATATACTAACAGTAGGGCTGTCAGACAGATATACTAACAGTAGGGCGTCAGTGAGATGTACTAACAGTAGGGCGTCAGAGAGATATACTAACAGTAGGGCGTCAGAGAGAAATACTAACAGTAGGGCGTCAGAGAGATATACTAACAGTAGGGCGTCAGATAGATATTCTAACACTAGGGCGTCAGAGAGATATACTAACAGTAGGGCGTCAGAGAGATATACTAACAGTAGGTCGTCAGATAGATATACTAACAGTAGGGCGTCAGTCAGATATACTAACAGTAGAGGATCAGACAGAGATATTTTCAGATGGACGTCAGACAGAGGTGGTAGCAGAAGGGTTTCAGATCGACATCTTGACAGCGAGGTGTCAGAAAACCATGCTAACAGAAAGACATCAGACAAATCTACCAACAGAAGAACGTCAGATAGAGATACCAAATAAATAGAGTCAGACAGAAACCCAAACAGATCGACGTCGGACAAAAATAGTAACAGAAGGACGTCAGAGAGAGAGATACCAATAGTAGGGCGACAGACAAAAATAGTAAAAGAAGGACGACAGAGAGAGATACTAATAGTAGTGCGTCATACGAAGATAGTTGCAGAAGGGCGTCAGATCGACATCCCGATAGTAAAGTATTATTCAGAACGGCATCACAGAAAGCTACTAATAGAAGGTCGTCAGCGGGAGATACCAACAGAAGAGAGTCAGACATAAATAGTAACAGATGGACGTCAGAGAAAGATAATAACAATAGGCTGGTAGATAAAGACAGTAACACAAGGACATCAGGCAAAGATACTAACAGAAGGGCATCAGATAGAGAGTCATCTACTGTGGAGGCTGAAATCACACTTTCAGATATTCAGATGGAAAAATCACACGGAATACGTTCAGACACCCGTTATACGAGAACGGAACAAAACAAGTACATTTCGAGAATAAATCGAAAGAGCAATAATCCCCCAAATAATTCCAAAACATACACAGAAAGAGATTTTACGAAAGCAAATACGGAGAAAGATCATCTCAAAAGAAAATTCGTGACCGTTTATCCAGGAGCAGATAAAGACAGATACAATCCTAAAACAAAGAGAGACGACTATTTTCAGAAAACAAATAAAAAGAAAAATTATCCCAGATGAATTAAAATGAGGGATTATTCCACAGTAAAATTTCACAGCGATTATCAAGGAGAAAAGAGATTAAAGAATTATCCCATAGGAACTAAAGCCAAGGATTATATTATACCAAAAACTTGCACCTGTTATCGAGGAGAAGAGAAATTGAATGATCATCCGAAAATTACATCCGAACTGGATTATCGAGTAACGAACACAGACAGGGATTATGTCCAGGGAAACTCAGACAGTATCTCCAGACTGGATTCGCCTGATACAGATGACACTGTGACGGGACAAAGAAAAGAAGCATTTAACAGTGACAGAAGAAGTAGTCACCAAATGAGCAGAGAAAAATAAAGAAGAAAGAAAGCAAGTAATCACAATTATCAATTTATTTTAATGTTTTCATACGTACGCATATACGCACTATATATAAAGACACAGATATACAACCACACACAAATTATAAATAAATATAATATAATATATATTCATATGCACATTTATCCATTTAATCGTAAAACTGGTACGCACAATTAAAACAAATACAGGTTCACATATATCATAATTTACTTTGTGGTTCTCAATCAGTCAGAGTAAAAATGAATTTAAGTTGTTGGTGTTTTTTTATTATTATTTCACAGAGTTGTTCAAAGTAAACATTTTATCAAAAAAAAAATCTCTGCCTCGCCAGTTTGTGCTTAAAACAGTCACACAACAACTGCAGAGAAGATTCAGACGAGTATGGTGATGAAGACGGTGACGATGATGCTGATTATCTAGCTGCTGTTAAAAGTCACACTGTGTGTTTCTAATAATACCTTTTTGTATATAGTTACACTGTATATTTCTAATAATACGTTGTTGTTGTTTTTTGTTGTTTTTTTTTAAAGTTACTCTGTATATTTCTCATAAATAATTTTTGTTTAAAGTTACACTGCATATTTCTATTAATACGTGTTTTTGTTTGTTTAAATTTACCATGTATATTTCTAATAATAAGTATTTTTTTGTTTAATATTACACTGCATATTCCTATTAAGAATATCTGTTTGAAGTTATCCCTTACGTTTTCTAATAATACGTGTTTAGTTTAAAGTCATTCCTTATGTTTTCTAATAATACGTGTTTAGTTTAAAGTCATTCCTTATGTTTTCTAATAATACGTGTTTAGTTTAAAGTTATCCTGTATATTTTCTAATACTATGATTTTGTTAAAAGTTTCTCTGTACATTTCTAATAATACATTTTTGTTTAAATTTACTCTGTATATTTCTGAAAGGTTTTTGTTTAAAATTGAACTGTATATTTGTAGTTTCATTCTTCAACGATGTGCACTGCATAGTTTTATTAATTAGTTTTTGTTTAAAGTTACAGATCATATTTCTAATAATACGTTTCTGTTTAAAGTTACTCTGTGTAATTCCAGAAACAAATTTTTGTACAAAGTTGCACTGTATATTTCAAAAATGCGTTTTTTGGTGTGTGTTTTTTTTATTTGTTGTTGTTGTTGTTTTGTTCAAGTTCCACAGTACCGTTCTAAAAACATTGCATATTTCTGAAAAAAAGGTTTTATTAGCATTTCATTATATATTTCTAATAATGCTATTTTGTTATTATTAATCGTACACTGCATATTTCTAATAATACGCTTATGTGTGTTTAAAGATACCTGCATACCACCAAAAATAGGTTAATTTTTAAAGTTTCTCTGTATATTTCTAACAATATGTTTTTGTCTAGTGTTATAATATATAGTTCTAATAATACATTTGTATTTAAAGTTACGTTGCCTATTTCTAATAATACATTTTTGTTTAAGTTTCACTGTATGTTTCTAATAATAAGTTTTTGTTTAAAAATAACCATCTATATTTTCTAATAATACGTGTTTCCTTTAAAGTGACCATGTATATTTCTAATAATACGTTTTTGCTTAACGTTAACTGTATATTTTCAAATAATACGTTTTTTGTCTAAAGTTATCCTGTATTTTTTCTAATAATACGTTTTTGTTTAAATGTATTCTAGCATATTTCCATTAATGCGTTGTTGTTTAAAGTTACACTGTATATGTCCTAATAATAAGATTTTTGTTTAAAGTTATCCTGTATATTTTCTAATAATACGTATACTGTGTATTTGTAATAATACGTTTTTGTTTAAAATTACCATTTCTATTTTCTGATAAGACGCTTTGGTTTAAAGTATCAATGTATATTTTTAATAATAAGTGTGTTTTTTTTGTTTTTTTTGGGGGGGGGTTAAATTTATCTTGTATATTTTTTAATAATACGTTTTTAAAGTTATATCCTATATTTTCTAATTATAAGTTTTTGTTTAAACTTATCCTGTATATATTCTAAAAATACGTCCTTGTTTAAAGGTTCACTGCGTATTTCTAATAAAACGTTTATTTATCTTTTAAATGATGTAGTTGTAAATTATTATGAATAGAAATGTGTCATACAGATATATGTGTAACATATAATTGATTTTACCAAACTAATTGAGGATGACTGTATAGACTGGTTTTCACAGTGATTTGACAGCTACAACATGTTACAGTTATGTTTACAGAAATGTTAAGACTGTCTAAGGTTATAGTGAGTTCGGATGTGATTGAGTCTTTAGTTGATTGTTCTGACGTCCGCTAGATGAGGTGATATTTAAATAGCATCGACTTGAAGACGATAGTCACGCGAGAAGCACAACTGGATTAAGAAGGGAAGGACATTTTGTAAATTTGATTGTTGTGGAAATGTTTAGGACATGTCGCTGTTACAGGCACATTTAGGTGAGATGTCGTTACACAACTCTTGTAGTAAGTAAAGAAAGGAATTCTGTTATAATGCTCATCACTCAGTTTTTATTTTTATTTTATTGTATGCTATTTTATTTATTTTCAATTGTATTTTGCTATGACGACAAACGATAAAACTATAAACATGTTTGCTGGACTGCATTATGTTCGGTGCATAATAATCAAGTATCTTTTTAAAAAAGTATTGTTCTGTGCGATAGTAACTCATCATCATTATAAATTACTGTCCTCAAGAAAATATCATGTGAGAGAGTTTAGGCCATGTGTCCGCACAAAAAATCAACGCTACACATTTTTCGTACTAGACTTTGTTTAATGAGAATCTTACTAGACACACTTAATCACAATTCTATTAGATATATTTTAAGCAGAATCATAATAGACACAGTTAATCACAATTTTACTAGACTGTAATTGTAGCACATAAAATATACCAAGAAACACTGTATACTATACATGTAAACATAACACAAGTATCGAATCCATATACTTGTTTTAGTTTTTTTATTAAATGGCTCTAAAGGCGTTCTTGTATGAAAAGGAAAAATATACATATTTAACTAGCTTTCCTGAATAATAAAATTCAATAATGGTGAATAGGTGTTATAATATTTGATCCTATATATGCATATCTGTGTGTATAGGTGTGTGTGTGTGTGTGTGTGTGTGTGTGTGTGTGTGTGTGTATGTGTGTGTTTGTGTTTGTGTGTGTGTGATAAAAGTGACATAATAAGCTGTTTCGATGTTTTAAGTAAACACATTAATAAAGAGATATATTAATTTGTCCGTCCATTATCATCGACACCAAGTACTTCATACAGATTCGGTTCTGGACTGTTCCCTACAAGACATAATAAAAATATATATACGTATTTATGTTTCGTTTCAAAAACAGTAAGTCATACATTAACAATTAAACGTAGAAATAACAAAAAACAACAACAGATTATTAAATAAATTATATATATATATATATATATATATATATATATATATATATATTCACACACACACATACATACACGCACATTAAAACAAAAAATAATAAAAAAACAAAACAATAAAGGAGTGACACAGAGAAAACAATGTCAAACGCGATATACAGCCTAACTTCACCAGATTCTAATTTACACAGCTATTAAGATAGAAATTGGTTTATGGTGCTTATAAAACAACCTGTCATACTCCACAAATATTAGTTTATAAACACTCTGTATTTATCACTCACACATATTAAACTTTGCGTATCTGAGCAGATAATATAAATTAGATGCTATCTCATTAACGTTATGCAAAATAACTCACACGTTCTTAGCCCAGCATATAAATGACAACTTTTTATATTATTATTATTTCATTATTACTTTTCACCTTTCTCTTTCATACTCCTTTCTTTTCTTGTTCATTCATGACTTCCTTTCGTAGCTTCATTAATTATTTCCTGATGGACACCACAGACGTCTTAATATGTATTGAACGAGCAGAATTTAAACCGCTTTCAGTAAAGTAAGTCTTCAAATAAACATTTAGAAAATATTGCACTTACCAGGCTCAAAAGCAAGATTGTCGTACGTTCGAGACTGCGGTTCAGAAACGTTCCTGTGATTTGAAAGAGACACATGTTCTAAGTGGTAGTTTTTTCAGTGTTAATAATAAAATTTATACACTTCTCACAATTCAAAGTTAAATGATTTCTCTGTAATAATAATAATAATAATAATAATAGTAAAAACAATTATAAAAACAAGAAGAAGAGCAATACAGTTATTGACTAGCACGTTAAAATTAGACATACATAAGACAATGAGAGAAAAAAGAATATATTTAACAAAATAAATAACTATATAAAAGTAAATAAAAATTAATTAAAATGAAATTACTGAAGAATGTAACTATGGATTATTTGATAATAACACAAACAAACCCACACATATTAACATATTTACGTGTAAGACAACTAACTCAGTATATCGCTTGTATCCGCATTTTTTATATGAACGACATTAATATGAAAGGCGTTACATGAAATAATCATAGCCGATCATTCTTCACGATGACTACCGAACTGACACTCGTTTTATTTTAGGTGATTTTGCTTTCTTATACAGTTCAATCTTTCTATATGAAAACACGACAAAGAGGGGCGTACAGACATATACTTATCACATAGAAACACAAAGAAATGCACACATCACACACAGACATACATATATACACACATGCGCACATAAAATATACATATACCCACACGTACAAACACAAAAAAATGGACAGATGACTTACATATATTCATACACATAAACATTGAAAGCAGCAAACATCACATCATAAACATCCCCTAAGGATAGATCACCATTTCAGAATATGGTTATAAATGTTTAGTATAACACATTCTGGATCAGCAGGGATAAGTTTTCTTACTTCCGAGGAAGTTGTATTAATCAATCAACACATTTAAGATACGTGGAAAACGGTGTAAAATTCACTAACATTGACGACGACAGCCCAGTGTCCTTAACACAACTGTACACGACTGCCGAGTGTCATTAACACAACTGTATACGTCAGACGAGTGTCATTAACACAACGGCACACGACGACACAGTGTCATTAACACAACTGTACACGACAGCCAAGTGTCATTAACACAACCGTAGACGACAGCCCAGCGTCATTAACACAACTGTACACGACAGCC
The DNA here is from genome assembly GCA_012295275.1 of Chrysomallon squamiferum. Taxonomy (NCBI): domain Eukaryota; kingdom Metazoa; phylum Mollusca; class Gastropoda; order Neomphalida; family Peltospiridae; genus Chrysomallon; species Chrysomallon squamiferum. The sequence continues at coordinate 15,124,688 of CM022676.1, forward strand.
CAGTGTCATTAACACAACTATAGACGACAGCCCAGTGTCATTAACACAACTGTACACGACAGCCCAGTGTCATTAACACAACTGTCAACGACAGCCCAGTGTCATTAACACAACTGTACACGACAGCCCAGTGTCATTAACACAACTGTATACGACAGCCTAGTGTCATTAACAGAACTGTATACGACAGCCCAGTGTCATTAACACAACTGTATACGACAGCCTAGTGTCATTCACACAACTGTACACGACAGCCCAGCGTCATTAACACAACTGCACACGACGACACAGTGTCATTAACACAACTGTCAACGACAGCCTAGTGTCATTAATACAATTGTACACGTCAGCCCAGTGTCATTAACACAACTCTATATGACAGGCCAGTGTCATTAACACAACTGTACACGTCAGCCCAGTGTCATTAAAACAACTGTACACGACAGCCCAGTGTCATTAAAAAAACTCTAGACGACAGCCCAGTGTCATTAACACAACTGTATACGACAGCCTAGTGTCATTCACACAACTATATACGACAGCCCAGTGTCATTAAAGCAACTGTACACGACAGCCCAGTGTCATTAACACAACTGTACACGACGACCCAGTGTCATTAACACAAATGTACACGACGACCCAGTGTGGAGTTGGAATGAGAACGTATGTCCAAACCAGAATGTGTCAACTCTCACAAGATAGTCAATAAACCAGAGGCTACTACACATAAATATTTGGGACATCAGTCGGTATTTGTTTATGGTTACACATCCACTGGTTATAGAAACTCTGAACTGTGTTCGTCATTTAGAACTTAATTTCAACGCTTAATTTCAACACAAAAATAACCGACTGGAAAGTATCACCGTTAACATTGAAACATAATAGGGTGTTTTATCAGGATACTCTCAACGATTCGTTTCCATAATAAATATATCCATTCATTTATAGGGAATAAAATCTAGAATCACTGCTATACATGAACACACACATGCATCAACACATACATTGTTAGAACAATAATAAACTCTATTAATTCATACTATGAGTTCGTGTTACCTTGTTTCATCCTCATTTTTTGCATTTGCTAAAAACAAAACAAAAAGTAAAATAAAAATTACAGGTACTGAAATAGCAAACAAACAAAAGAAATACAAAATACTCTGAGGTGACCTGGTAAAAATATCACAAATGTGTTATATTAAATAATGGTAATTGATAAAAGTATATTTAATTTCATTTTATTACGAATAATAATAATAATGATAATAATAATAATAGTAGTTGTAGTAGTAGTAGTAGTAGTAGTAGTAGTAGTAGTAGTTGTAGTAGTAGTACTAATTATAATAATAACAATGATGATGAAAATGATGATGATGAAATTATTATAATTATTTCAATTTTTTTTTGTTACTAAGTGTATTTCTATTTATCTCAACTTTTTGAATTAATACTTTTTCACGATCTATATCTGTCATACACAAATACACATAAAGGAAGATGCAGTACGACACACGTTTGCACTTTGAAACTAAAAGAAAAAGAAAGAAACAGTACGAACCTCTTCTCAGTGTACGGCACATGAAAATAGTTGCAACAACAAGAAGAGTTAATAAGAGAATCCCCGATACAGATCCAGCAGCCACTGCTATCAAATTTTCATTAGACACGTCATCTGAAACAACACTTGTTCATCTGAATACAGATATGCCATACAAACTTGTAGTATTTGATACATATACAGTGTAAGAAAATATAGCCTAAACGCTGTTATGATTCGGGAGATAAAACAGGGCTTCTGAAAATAAAATTTGTTATCATTAATATACAGCTGTACTTGAATAGAGTTTTAAAAATCAGTATATGAATATACTGAAAATATATATGTTGTTGACTTTTAAATCAGTTGACCAATGTTCTTCATTTCAACTAGAAATTTCCTAATGAATTCCCAGATAATATGTGTATAAGTACTGGAATTAAAAAAAATAAAATAAAATCAAAAATAAAATCAAAAAATCAAAAAAAAATCAAGAAATTAAAAACTAATCAAAGGCTATATAAATACTAGAAGATCATCATTATTGTTATTAAGATCGTTTATACCCAATATCACCTTTACAGATTGTTTGCAAATGTTCAAGTTAAGACAAAAAAGAAGCTGGATAATAATAATAATAATAATAATAATAATAATAATAATAATAATAATAATAATAATAATAATAATAATAAAAATAATAAAAATAATAATTAAAAACAAAATAAAATTTAAACTATATGATGTATACCAGGATAGGAAAAACAACAAACATACTATAAATGGTATTAACAAATTCCTATAGACGTGTTGTCCAAAATCTGTTTTCAAATGTGCAAGTTAAAATCAAATAATTACTGGTTTTGGTAAAATAAAGCCTGTAAATGTTTCCACTATTATGAAGACTGGAAACAAAATATCATGCGTATCTGTATTGAAATGTATTTATTAATATAGATACCTGTCATCAAAATATCTCTCTCATCTGTAAAACCTTTAACTCCGTATTTATTATAAGCCAAAATCCTCACAACATATTTCGTATTTGTTTTCAGAACGTCTATCACTGTTCTATGCGTTCTGTGTAGACCACTTTCTAGAAATTTTTCTGTGACGTTGTTCCACTGCGTTGAAGTACTTTCTCTGTACTGTATAATGAAAGTTTGCACGAAGCCGCCGTTAAATTCCTCTGTCCAAGACACTAAGATGGCAGAAGAGCTGATTCTCTTGATGTTCACACTAGAAGGAATCCTCGGTGGACCTTGTAGAAAAAAAGACAGTCAGACTAAATAATGTTGATAAATATGACCATATCAAAAGAAGAAAGAAAAAAGTGTGTGCGTGTGTTTGTTTGTGTGCCTGAGCGTGTCTCTGTATGTGTTTGTCTGTGTAAGGACATAACTGTGTGTACACATCTATCTATCTGTCCATCTATCTACCTATATACAGATACATACGCACACACACATACACACATAAGGTATGTACATTGCGTATATTGCTATTACTGATAATCTAATGTGTTAAAAGCAGCAGTTACATTTTACAACAAGCTGCACACTTTGACTGACATCAGACTTGACGTTGTTTCCTGCTTCACAAGTGTAAAATCCTGTATCCAGACATCCAGCTTCATTCCAGCTGTACTCCACTGACTTTGAGCTGTACACTTCACGTAGAATGTATGAACTGTTTAATAGTTTGATGTGAGATGCTGGATTACTGTCAACTTCACATCTCAGATTCATGGGAGTCAGCTCATCAACTGTTATCTTTGTAGACTTCGAGTTTAACGTCAAAGATGTGATAGAAGTTTGGTCTGCAACGAAAGAAAAATATTTACTACATGTGAAATCACTGACTTTTGATCTGCAAAATGAATTCATCTTATTATGGTGCAGCTAAATAGTGAAAAGATATTTTAAAATCAGAAAAAAAAAAAATAATGAACTTTCAAAAAGAAATCCTGATAATATTGACCGGCTTGATAGAGTTAATGAAACGGAAGGTGAAAGATATTATGCACGCTATTGTGACTCGTTTAAACTTGTATAAAGTCTTCCAGGTAGTGGCTTTCATTGTGTTGAATTCGAATCCAGAATAAAGAAAGTCTAGAATATAATTTAAGTATGATGAAAAACTAATTATTGTGAAGGATAAATTCTTAATACATGTTAGACATTACTGGTATGGAAGTGTATGCCTATTACAGTGGAAACGAAATTGTAAATATTTTTTAAAACTGTGCAGAATGAATGCATATTATTTTATTTTATGTTTTTTAAATTGAGTTTTTGTTTCAAATATAGTTAAGAAAGAGTAAAATATGTAAACGAAAGCTCCGAAGAAACTACTGCATCAGTTATGCTATTTTAAAATATTTGTATATCTTATTAATATTCTTTTATTTAACACATATTTTGGCGAGATTAGTTAAAAATGTAAACTGAGAATTGCTATTTTTATGTTTTATTTTTTATGATTATTTACTTACTAATTATTTGTTCATCTATTTATTCGGTATATTGTTTTTGTATTTAATGTTGTATGTTTGTCTGTGAATCTGGAACTTACAAAGAACTCTAAGCTGGAAGTGGTTACTTCCTGAGCGTTCAGAACTATTTGCTGTACATGTAAATGTTTGTCCTGTCTGATTTCTGCTGAGAGGACCAACAGTTAACTGAGAGCTGTTGGCCAAATACCGATCTTCACTTCTCCACGTGTAGACACAAGATGAGTCACAATTAGCAACACAGCCTACATTTAGAGTTTCTCCTTCAACAATGTTTCCTGGAACCGAAGGAATGAATGCAACAGAAGGGGGCCCATCTACAAATAAATAAATAAAGAATGAATGAATGAATGAATGAAAGGAAAGAAGGAACAAATAACAAATAAAATGTATATATGAAACAATAATTGTTATGCAAAGTACAATTTAACTTTTTTAAATGGTGACTACATATGATATCGTTGCAGGTTTAATGCACCAAAAGGTAACTGCATAAACAACTGTAATACGGAAAAGGAAACGACTAATTTATTAATATTTCCGAGTTTAAGATGAATTTAAAAATCTGTGATTATAGAATAATCCTACAGAAATTGCAGCTTTGCTTTGTTTGAGGCCTTCTTATAAACACACTGAACAAAAGATACGAAACTTAACACTTCAAGATAAGACATATGACTATACTGTTTAGCACAACTAGCTAAACGTTGTTCTTTTCTTGTTTCACTTTTCTTTTTTTTTTTGATGAACGTTCATTTTAAATAAATATCATAGGTTTATGAATGGATGAATGTTCTTACATTACTGTAGTTGCATTCAAAAGATCTAGCCATACAAAATACGTGACTGCACAAATATGCTTATATGTGCTTGATATATTATTATTTTACTGCAGATGAACCGAATTTTACATGTTTATTTCAATCATAAAATCACGCTCAAAGCTTCATAAATGATATAAACATTAGTTCCTGCACAACAGTCACTGAGCGTACCTCTTTTCTCAGCTGAGGTAGACCTTTCAACTGCAGAAGGTATTCATATCATGTATCATTTAATAATAATAATAATAATAATAATAATAATAATAATAATAATAGCAATGACAATAACAATAAAAATAATAAAAACACCACCACCACCACCAGCAACAACAACAACAACAAGAACAACAACAGCTACAATAATAATAATAATAATAATAATAATAATAATAATAATAATAATAATAATAATAATAATAACAATAACAATAATAATAATACTAATAATAATAATAATAATAATAATAATAAAATATCACGGGTGCATTTTGAAAGGTATATTTATCAATGAAGTTAGCAATCTTACTAACAAAACATATACATCTGTGAAACACCCTGAACGTTATGCTGGCCAGACTAAAGCACATATCAACCAGACACACTTATCTAATGCAATTATTATTTAAATATAGTTGACATCTGATAATTTCCGCTGAATCATTTTAAATATTAAAACGCCAACCTATCCCACATAATTCAAGTTTGAGTTAAAAACAAATAAACAAAAAATTAATAGTAATAAAATAATAATAATAATAATAATAATAAAGAAATGAAAACGAAATATAATCGTATACACGTTTTTTGTTTTTTGTTTAAAATAAAAGAACATTTAAGTCAATATTATCTAAATACCACTAGAGACAATGGATAACGATTGCCCAGATTCCCATTCAAACACAAATAACGAAAAAAAGATAGCTTCTTAATATAGATTTTAAAAAAAGAAATTATTTAAAAAATAAAGCTGATTTGTAGAACAGCGTAGTAAGAACTATTTGAAAGAAGCTAATGATTAAAATAAAAAAGATCAGACAGAGGTCCCAGTGTAAAATATTTCGAAAAATCATAAATATTTTTAATGAATGACAAAGAGATGTGTACAGTAAATTTGCAATTCTCGGATTCCTTTTAAATTTAGTCCATGAGAGAGACAGACAGACATACAGAGAGAGAGAGAGAGCCAGAGAGAGAGAGAGAGAGAGAGAGAGAGAGAGAGAGAGAGAGAGAGAGAGAGAGAGAGAGAGAGAGAGAGAGAGAGAGAGAGAGATTAGTCATAAGCAGTGGATATCTAAATAAAAACATGTACATAAATAAAACGAGAGAGAAAGAGAGAACAAAGATATATGCCTCAAACCCTAACATCTATTAATGACAAAAAGGTCAGTCGAGGCTGCTGAAATTTTTCAATTCGTTAAACTATCATTGTTCACAATAAATGGATGAAATTTTATATTTCTCTGTTTATCCTTTTTGGACGATCAGTTTGATATTGTTACAGTATATTCTTCCACTACTGATGCCAGTCTGTTTCTAACGGTTAAACCTAACAGTAAATTTAAAAATGCAATGATTTGGACAACAAGATGCACTTTCTTCTTTACTGATGAACATGTAAATAAAGTAAAATAAAATAAATACAAATAAAATGTCATGTATAAACTAACATTGGCACCTGATACCAGCATCCCTGGAGTGAACACAGTTGTAATTACCCCAGCCAGGAAATGAACACTTTTCAACACTGTCTTCATCTCCATCACATATCACATTCTGAAGCCATATTTGTCCAGTCCCTGCTTCAATACGTCCATAATCAATTTCACCAAAACTTAAAAAATAAATAAATAAAATATATTATAAATGTAATATTATACAACATGGTTGGCAAAACATCTTCAATATATCTCCTTACAGTCCTTAGGCTTTCATGAGAAAATCCTTTCCTTTTACTCTAGTTGAAGAACTATTAATGCAAAAATGTTTTGATATTAAGAAGGGTAGTCATAATCCTCCTCCTCATCATCATTCTCACAAATTATTATTCCTATTTTTGGTTGCTGTTGTTATCAGCTTCTATGTTTTTTCTTCTTCTTCTTATTATTATTATCATTATTATCATTATTATTGTTATTGTTGCTGTTGTTGTTGTTGTTGTTGTGGTTGTTGTTGTTGTTATTATTAGCAATTCTGACAAGATAAACCTCATATATACGTCATCAGTAAATTTGATTGTCAGTAAAATCAGATATATTACATCTATATTAAAGCATTTCCATTAAGAAATAAGTAGTAAATAAGAATTTAAGTAAGTAAATAAATAAATAAATAAATAATAAATTACCGACTAAATCCTAACATATGACATAAAACAGAAGCATCTTTATCATCAAAATACTTTTCACAGATTGTTCCCCACGTCCCGTTTACTTGAATCTCAACTCGTCCTTGTGTTGGTTTTCCTCCTCCATTTACCAGTCGTACTGGCACTGAAATAATAACAGATTTGTATGTGATTAGTTACTTAGAATAGTATAGTGTGTTTAGAAATGAATACACAGATATGTCTTCACTCACGAAGTTTTTTTTTTCTTTTGTAAATAAAATTATGTGACAGACATTACTGAATAAAAGTACTGTTACTTAAGATACGGATGCCACTTACCTCTAGATATATGTCATGCATATCAAAAACCAGTATTTTTAACATTAATTATATTTTATTCACAGTTATTTTAATAAACTCAAATAATAATAATAATAATAATAATAATCATAAAATAATAATAATAATAATATATGACACTTATTCCACAAAGTAATGCTGCTGCTATACTACTACCAATACTAATACTAATATTACTACTACTATTACTACTACTACTACTAATAATAATAATAAGAATAATAATAAGAAGAAGAACAAGAAGAAGAAGAAGAAAAAGAAGAAGAAGAAATAAATAAATAAATAAATAGAAAACAATAGCAAAAACAAAAGAACAAATGCACAAAAAGGATCACATATGTACATCACAACTTACAAAAATGCTTAAGGAGCAGTTTGAAATATGGACGACATCAGTCTATAACTTTTATCAACTCTGCATGTGTGTGTATCTGTGTGCTTGTGTGTTCAAACATACACACACATATATACATGCAGAAAAATACTAGTAAAAATTATTTCCAAACACAAATGAAATACTTAATGCAGATATGTTCTGGTATCATACGTACAATTTGGAAAATATACCAATTACAACAAAAGATATAACGACTTGACAGACATAATTCTGCAGATTTGTTTTGCAACATCTCTTGAATTTGTCACTTTTACTCTGTTCAGTAAATCATATTCATTTTACTAATTCTATATATTACTACTAACAATGATTTAAACAGCTGATTCCCACGTCTTGATTATGACTGCAGTTGTTGTCACCCCAAGTAGAGAATGAACAATAGTCTACACGTTCTTCATCTCCCTTACAGTCGAGTCCATCAAGCCAAATAGGTCCACTGCCTCCTCCAAAATGAGATGCTGTATAGAATTTTGCTTCGAAGCTGAAAATAATAATAATAGTAGTAATAATAATAATAATAATAATAATTTATTTTCTAAATTGTTATTTTTCTGATTGTACAATAACCAATATTAGTTAATTAGCGTCAGATGTATTTACAAGGAAAAAGCACACTAATATAAACAAAGCCAGTCCGCAGTATCATAAAAAGTAAAATACAGTCATCTCATACAATTCTAATGTTACGTGAAAGTTTAAAAAAATATTTTAAGTAATGATAATTGTTTAGAATTAAAAAATAATATATATTAAAATTAGTAACTGTTTGTAATTTTGAAATATTACTGGCAATTATTTTGCTGCGTGGACATTGTGGGTAACGACCATACAGCATCGGAATCTGATGATTGTATCTATAAATTACAAAACTGGAATGGGAAGTGTTTTCAAATTTGAATTAAACTTTCAGCATCTTAAATAACTGTATACCTGTGGCTACATCAGAATCTAAGTCAGAGTGTTCTACAGTTCCTTACAGACAGAAAAAAAATAGGAAAAAAATCACGTTTATTTACCGACTAAAGCCCAGCGTGTAGCAAATGACAGCAGCATCTCTGTCGTCAAATTCATTATCACAGACAGTTCCCCATGTCCCGTTGTTTTCTATTTCAAGTCTGCCTCGTGTTGCAATTCCTCCTCCATTGACCAGTCTAACAGAAACTGAAATCAGTTAAAGAAACGATTACAAGACAAATTACAATATTTAATACAAAATTCACCATCCAGTATTTTACGATAAATATTTTTCACATACATTTTCCATATAAGTATAAATTATGTATGTATGCATGCATCCTTATAGATCTACACAATTAATATCACCAACCCATATTAACGTTATGGTATGACAGATAATTTCATTATTTTCATTTAATACTAAATGGTACATTTCTAATTTATGTAAATTTATGGAAGATGCTATAAAACGTTAACAAATACAATTAACAAACTAATTATCATAATCAAATTACAATATTTTTGTTGATATTCATACTGAAGAGATTCCGGTACTTTAAAATTAAGAAATCGTAAAGAAAATGACAAAATATAGTGTAGCTTCAGAAAAAGAAAATCGCCTGTTTAATTTGTTGTTAATAATCGATTTTAAGTAAACACTGACATATTTCTAATCCATTTTTTTAATCTAACATATAATTCAATTTCTGAATATTGACGCAAATAAAGACAAAAATAGCAAACACCCTGTGGTAAGCAACTTATTCCCAAATCCTGTTTATGACTACAATATTTTTCACTCCAGTCACAGAAAGAACAGTGATTTACTCCATTTTCATCTTTAACACAGTTAACGTCATCAACCCACACTGGTCCTGTTCCTTCTCCAAAGTGAGCATTCTTATACGTCTTTGCGTCGAATCTAGGATTTACAAAACACAAACTGAGTTGTCTGACCTTGTTAGATACAAATATTGATGAAGCTGTACTACGTATAATTCAGATTTTATCTTATTTTGTATGGCGCAAATAGAAACGTGCTCATATTTTACAATTGTTTATAAATTAATCAGTTTAACTGAAGGTAAAACATTCTTACTGACTGAATCCTAAAAGTGTACAGATAAAGCTTGCGTCTTTGTCGTCAAATTTGTCACCACAGACAGTTCCCCATGTATCGTTAAGTTTGATCTCAACTCGACCCTGTGTTGAAATACCTCCACCATTGACTAGCCTGATAGACACTGAAGGGAAAAATAAAACATGTATTCTTGTGTTCACACCATTGCCCACGTTATAGCTTATACGCACCTCTGTCATGTGTCTATATTTTGCTGAGGCATTACTCCTGTTTAAAAGTAAAAATACAATACAAATTATAATAATACGTTAAAAGGTCCGTATTACAGCTCTGGATTTATTACTTTATTACAAACTGCGCTATTTCCAGTTACAGTAGACGCTCCACCATAAACTAATAATTATGTGAAAAATTGTGTAGCCATTGGTGAAGAGAGACATGTGATAATGCAAAATATGATAATAATGATTAATAAAGGGGAAGATACAATGGTGCTGCCAGAGAGAGAGAGAGAGAGAGAGAGAGAGAGAGAGAGAGAGAGAGAGAGAGAGAGAGAGAGAGAGAGAGAGAGAGAGAGAGAGAGAGAGAGAGAGAGAGAGAGAGAGAGAGAGAGAGAGAGAGAGAGAGAGAGAGAGAGAGAGAGAGAGAGAGAGATGGGTATCAATAATACAATTTGAAAGAAAAAATAAATATTTTTTGTAAGAACAGAAATTATAATATTTATATGTAATTTCATCATTATTATTGATGAAAACCAATCAGTTCTCTAGAATATCTTAACGTGAATCAAAATGGATCCTTGTTGGATGAACGTTGGATCCGTTCATATCAGTTCAAACAAAGCGCTCCGAATAACAAAACCTTCTTTAGTTAGCATCCAACAGAGCATTGACCACGGCGAGGCAAAAACAGAAGGAGAAATTCGTGAACGGATCATAAATGAGGTTTTCGGTGACTGTACAGTTACACAGGTAGTTCTATTCCTCAGACAGATTGCTGAGAATTTAGCGTACACCAACATTTAGCTTTAAAAAAATTAAAATTTGAAAGCGAGCAAAGAACATTAGAGCGAGAGAGAGAGAGAAAGAGAGAGAGAGAGAGAGAGAGAGAGAGAGAGAGAGAGAGAGAGAGAGAGAGAGAGAGAGAGAGAGAGAGAAACACAATTCAGATGCGATTCAATTTGTATAGAAAAAAAAATGAAAATACTGTCTATAACACAGAATTTTCAGTTATGAAACTCAAACATTTTCGTTGATTTTTACTTTGAGCAAGTACCGAAAATGCATCATTCTATTCCTGTATGCTTAACAAACTGAAATGATCGAAAAGCAATAACGGAGATTATTTCAGTTATTATATTACCAGTTCAAAGACAAAGTATATTATAATATGAACATAACATTGCAGGACAAAATAAATCGGCTCTTTAAATTAGTTTATACACTCGTTATTAATTAAGCATTGACATATTTTTAGTTGGTTTTGTTAATGTAGCATTTCATTCAAATTCTACATACTGACGCAGAGAAAAATACAGACAAAAATGTTTACATTTCTATGTAACGAACCTTGACAAATAATACCACTATCACTACCGACAGGACAGTGATTGTATGGCGACCTAGAAAATACACATTCTTCAACAGAAGCTTCATTTCCTTGACATCGAAGATAGCTTAACCGTGCTGGGCCAGAACTTTGTCCAAATTGTGATGGAATATCATTAAAGACCTGTACTCCGTCACTGAAGCATAATTCAAAGAAAAGAAATTCAACATGATAAATAGCTGATCATTTATTTTTCGAACATTTTTAACAAAGTTAAATTTTAGGACCAAGTATAATAAAATGAGTTGTCACAAAATAATGATGAGTTGCAGGATCGGTCTTATTCAGAATTAATTATTATATGTTTATTTGTCAAAAAGAACGTCTAAAGACATGTGTGTTCCTGTCTCTCAGAACGTAAATGTTAAGGTTTTTTTTTTTTTTTTTGGCTTTTTTGTTTTTCTTTTGATATGGTCTGAAGCAGGATAGACAACAACGGAAACAGTGTTATAATAATCACGAAACAAACATATGACGTTTTAATCCTAACTACGTAATTATCATGAAACAAATCCAACAATAATTTGGATATATCGAATATATATATTGCAAAATGTTATATATAAGACACAAACACGCAAAGTAATAAAGTAACATATAATAAACTGTTTCTGATAATACTAATATATCTGCATATATGAAAGAAAGCTGAATGTCTGATAACGTTTTATTCACTGAAAACATCTCATTACCTTAAACTAGCAAGTAAGTTGACAGAGACATCTGAAGTTATATCGTTGTCACCGTAGAATTATTAGCAGTAATAATAGTAGTAAGAATTCTAATTAAAAATGCATTGGTAAAGAGGAATATAGCACACAGAATTCACTTTTACCGACTAAATCCCATCATTGAACACACAACACCAGCATCTCTTGTGTCAAAACCAAGTGAACAAATTGTCCCCCAGATCCCGTTTATTTGAATCTCAACTCCTCCTTGTGTTGGTATTCCCCTTCCGTTCACCAACCGTACTGGTACTGAAGTAATAACATCAAATAATAAGATATTACCTAATAAAATTAGTTATGTAAGATGCCGCAATATCTCTACTCTGTCATAGGTATTAGAAATTAATGTGTTTAACATTAATTGTATTTTAATGTCAGCTATTTTAATAAAAAACAGGAACCAATAGTGAACATAATAGTGATTCTGATGATAATAACGATGATAATAATAATACAAATAACAACAACAACAAAAACAATAATAATAATAAAAACAAATTATTAAACATAAAACCAATATTAGTTTCGTTTTGAATAATCGAATGTTAACCAGTGAATAAATTCTACAAATAAATAAAACATTCTGATCAACATAGGATTCTTCCTATATCTGGTCAATATTTTGAAGTCTTAGTTTGTTTGTCATATTTTGGTATGGCTGTTTCGAGACGATACAGAGAGAATAGGAGATCTTGATTTCTATTTCGCATGATACACGCACATTCCTTGCTGAATGTAATTCAGTAGTCAATACGGGTATTTTACTAGCAAACATTAATATTAAGAAAATAATAATCATATATGGGTCACAATAAATAAATAAACAAATGAATACATAAACAAATATTAAGAAAAAATCATAAATAAATGTTTTCATTGTTGTGTAATGAATTGGTAAGGAGCAGTTTAAAGTCAGCACTTAAGTTTCAGTCCACTGTACATATTACCAACTGCAAGTTTGTGTATACATATACATACATACATAAATTATTGTTATTATTATTATTATTATTATTATTATTATTATTATTATTATTATTATTATTAAAACAAATTCCACAATAAAGCAAGCCTGTAATATTGACTTATTGTGATATCACCTATGGAAAATGTATCACCTAAAATAACAGACACAACAACCTGGTTAAGATAATCCAGATTTGTTTTGTTCACTAAATGTTTTGTTATCATTACTGTTACTAATTCTATGTATCACTACTTACAGCGATTCAAACAGCTGATTCCCACGTCTTGCTTATGACTACAGTTGTTTTCACCCCAAGTAGAGAATGCACAATAGTCTACACTTTCTTCATCTCCCTTACAGTCGAGTCCATCGAGCCAAATAGGTCCACTGCCTTGTCCAAACTGAGATTCTACATACGATTTTGCTTCAAAACTGAAAATAACAACAAATAACAATAACAATAATAATAATAATAATAATAATAATAATAATAATAATAATAATAATAATAATAATTAGATTACAAAATACACTAACTAGTTAGGTTTATTCCTGGTGTTGCTAACTGACTCGTATACGAAGAATTGAAAACAAAAGTTTATGGGCAAATCATTTTCGAAAAATTTTGAAATTCTACACGTATTAAATTATTTCTAAATAATTTTAATTCAATGTTCACTTCTTCTAAAATGTCTATTTTTTCACTAATTTATTAATGAAACGTACATTAATTTTAGAGGTTAAAAACATTTTCATAAGTTATTATTTGTCTTATTCTACAATAATCAATACTAATTAAAAGGTGTCAGATGTATTTACGACAATAAAGTATCGCAGAAAATAAGACTGAAATGAATAGCTCTTTATCATATTGAAATACTACTGATAATTGTATTCGTACCGAAAAATGGAAGGAAATCATCCTATAGCAGCGAAATCTGATGAATGTTTTTAATTATGATTGTTTTAATTATTTTTTTAAAATAAATTACAAAATTGTAATAGTTAATAAACTGATATTAGAATTAAGATTTCAGAACATTAAATAAAAATGTACACCTTGCTACTACGAAATTTGTAAACCCCATAAAATGTATCCTGAAGATATAATTTTCTATGTTCTACTTTCAAAAAATTTAAACAACAAGATAAAAACAAAATTAATGGCGTTTATTTACCGACTAAAGCCCAGCATGTAACAGATGACAGCAGCATCTCTGTCGTCAAATTCATTATCACAGACAGTTCCCCATGTCCCGTTGTTTTCTATTTCAAGTCTCCCTCGTGTTGCAATTCCTCCTCCATTGACCAGTCGAACAGAAACTGAAACCAATTCAAGAAAGCTTTAAAAGACAAACAATAAGTTTTGATAAGAATAACTTCATACAAAATTAACTATCCATTGTTAGTGTACATATAACATTTATACTAGTAAAGTGGCTTTATGACCACTTTTCAAAATTGCATTTGTATTACGGTCCGATTCTAAATTAATTTTGTCATTATAGATCTACATAATTGATATTACAATCCAGTATGACTGTTATGATAGGAAAAGTAACTTCTGTTTTTTTATATTGATCTATGTAAATAGAAACACATTTGATAAAATCAATTTTTTGTCTTCTAATAAACAGAAGCCGAGAGAGAGAGAGAGAGAGAGAGAGAGAGAGAGAGAGAGAGAGAGAGAGAGAGAGAGAGAGAGAGAGAGAGAGAGAGAGAGAGAGAGAGAGAGAGAGAGAGAGAGAGAGAGAGAGAGAGAGAGAGAGAGACAGACAGTGACAGAGACAGAGAGAGAGAGATTGCACAACAGCTAAAGACAGGGAAACGGAAAACGTTCAAGTGACGTTATTTTATAAAACGAAGGATGCCAAATGAATCGTATACTAAATGAATCATGCGTTTCATATTTAATGCCACATGCAATACTTTTAATGTAAGTAGATTTTATAATAACATAAAGTGCTTAAGCCAGCATACCTTGAGGCAAGCAGCTGATTCCCAAATCATGTTTATGACTACAGCTTTTGTTACCCCAATCATAGAAAGAACAGTGATTCACTCCATTTTCATCTTGAAGACAGTTAACATCATCAACCCACACTGGTCCTTTTCCTTCTCCAAAGTGAGCATTCTTATAAATCTTTGCGTTGACACTAGGATTTATAAAATTGAGTTGTCTGATATTGGATAGTACAAATCTTGGTCAAGATGTATTACGGTGTAATTTCAAACACAAATCTTAATTTCCTATTTTAATTTACTTTGTATGGCGGAAATATAATCGTACGCATGTTTTATCATTGTTTATGAATTAAAGAGTTTAATTAAAACGTTCTTACTGACTGAATCCTAAAAGTGTACAAATAAAGCCTGCATCTTTGTCGTCAAATCTGTCACCACAGACAGTTCCCCATGTATCGTTAAGTTTGATCTCAACTCGACCCTGTGTTGAAATACCTCCACCATTGACTAGTCTGATATCCACTAAAGTAAAGGATTACACATTTGATTTTAGTGTTCACAAATTGGCAGAAAGTATTAATTACAGGTATTATTTTTTTAACAATAAAAATGAAACAAAAAGTAATAATAAGAATAAAGAAAAATGTTCTCCCGTGTTTTTTTGGGTTTTTTTTTTTTTGTTGTATTTATGCGATTTGTTCTATCTTTATCACTCTCTTATGTTTTTCTTCTTTTCTTATCTGTTTTGCTACTTAGAGACTACTACTACTGCTTTTACTGCTACTACTACTACTACTTATTTTTGTTGATATTCATACTGAAGTGATTTCGGTATTTTAACGTTAAGAAATCGTAAAGAAAATTATTTTAATAATTTTTCAAAGAGAAAATAAAACGTAGCTTCAAGATAATATATCAGAAAAAGAATCGCCTGTTTCATTTGTTGTTAGTACTTGTTTTTAACTAAACACTGATATATTTGCAATTCATTTAGGTAATGTAACATAAAATCCAAGTTCTAAATATTGACCCAAATAAAGACAAAGATAGCAAAGTATAACGAACCTTGACAGCGTATACCAACATCGTGTACGTGTGCGCAATGGGTTTTTTTCCATCCAGGAAATCTACACTGTTCGACAGATCCTTCATTTCCTTCACAGTTAAGTTCAGTTATCCATATTGGACCTCTACCTTCTTCAAAATATAGTGGATAGTTTGAAAAGATCATTGCCCCATCACTGAAATATATATCAAGTAAATCATAGCTGATCATCTATTATACTATATATTTTATCAAAATTAAATTTTAATTGTTTATATTTTACAATAAGGCTATCATGAAACGAGTCTTTGTTAGGGAATGATAAAGACGGAATCTGTGTTATTCAGTTCTTTTATTGGACTGTTATTTCTGTTCAGTGAAAACATTATGTAAAGAATGTATTCCTGTCTTTGAGAACGTCATTATGTAATTTGGAATCGTCCGAAGCAATAGAGAGAATATTGGAAAGTTTCCTCTTTTATAATCGTCAAAAAAGAAGAAGTCAACGTTCTAAAACCTCTTAAATATCATGAAACCAGTCCACCAGTCATTTTTTTATTCATTAAAGAATGTGTATTCCGTTATGTTTTACACCAGAATCAGATCCATAAAATAATAAAGTAATCAATACTAAACTAGCTTCCATGATATTAATACTGCGTATGTCAAAGAAGATTGAATGTTTGATAACAGTATTATTCAAACACGAACATTTACGTCAAAACCTCGTCATTATCTTAAACTAACAAGTAAATTGATAGAGAAATATCAACAGTTATATAGTAATGCACAACTCCGACACAAATCAAGTGGCAGCTTAAGACAGTACTACTAATAATAATAATAGTTCGAGCAGCAGTATTAGTATTAGTATTAGTAGTAGTAGTAGTAGTAGTAGTAGTAGTAGTAGTAGTAATAAGTAGTAATAGTAGTAGTAGTACTGGTAGGAGTAGTAGTCAATAATATGTTAATGAAAACAAATAGAAGACAATCTAGTTTGTTTTGTTTTTTTACCGACTAAATCCCATCATTGAACACACAACAGCAGCATCTTTTGTGTCAAATTCATCCCTACAGATTGTTCCCCACGTCCCGTTTACTTGAATCTCAACTCGACCTTGTGTCGGTATTCCTCTTCCATTCATTAACCGAACGCGTACTGAAATATTAACAGGTTTATATACCATCTGCGAATCAGAATAGTACGACTTATTTGAAAACAATTTATATATATATATATATATTTGCATGTCGTTTTCGTCTGTATTCTGTAAGCTAAGTAATCTTGAGTAAGATAAAGTGGCCGTAATATCTCTTGTGTTGTTACAGATACCGGAAACCAATATTTCTAATATTAATGTACTAAAGATTTTAAATATGTACATATACACCAATGCAAAGACATATAGTTATTGAAATATTGAATGAGCGAGATGTATTTAATCTATTTTTTTCACATTGTTTAGCTTCTTCCACAACTGTTCCACAATGCTGTGACCATCAAGACCACAATTGCAGATTAGCTACAGTTCTTGTCACGATCCTTGCCAAGGCTGTCTGAAAATTTTAGATATAGAATGGAGATAACCAATGAGCAAGTAGAAAAGTATGTAGCTGTATCTAGACCAGTGTACAGACAAGTGTGTTACGCGAAGGACACTTCACTTTCAGTCTCTAAGTCCAGTGAAATTTTCTGACTTAAGAAAGAGGGTAGAGAACTTCCAGTCAACGTGTATGCTCCCAATTGCAGAGTTTCATGATAACGCTAGATTAAAAATGAGGCATTCAGCACATTGCTCAGGTAAATATTAAACAACTGGGCTGCTTTATTCAATGACTTGGTCAAGAACTATCAAAATAAATTAAGACCCCCAGAAATGTATATTGAACTTCTAAAATCATAACAGATACACTATTTTTATCTATATCTTATACAAACGTGCTTAATGGTGTTGGCCATATATTGATTTATATGTCATCTCAAAAGCAGATTAATATTCCCAAAACATTATCTATGTTATAATATTAGAGACATTTTCAGCAAAATAGCCATGGTGTAATTATGTCTACGAAAGTAATCTTTATTAGGTATGCATAGCTTTTGTTAGAACGAAAATATATGATTATATTCGTCACCGAACATATTGTCTACATATTTTAAGGTACGTGTGCCATACTAATTTCCGTATTGCGACAGGAATTGCAAAAAAAAAAAATTCAAAAATAAATAAATAAAAGAAATAATAAATACAAATAAAAAACCCATAAACAATAGAAATAAAATTTAAAAAAAGCAATATGAATGGAAAGTGTTCTCAAGAAAGGTTAAATCTTAATCTCGTATTACTTAATTTTCCAAATCCCAGTTAGTTTGATTATGACTTAAAAGTTTTGCCACATTACAAAATACAATTTGAAATTACTGAAAAAACCCACTGAAACGCAGTTTACCACTACAAACAATATGTGTATTTAACGACTTCGGTTGTACTTAATATATGCCAATATATTTGTGCGCATGGATGGATCGATTTAACTCATAATGGTGTATTTACGGCTAGTATAAAAAATACTTGTGGTGTACCAAATATAGAAACTGGCACATTAGCTATATTTGATACCTTTCTGAATTTTTGGTAGGCAGCTACCGTGAAGAAAGGTGTAACAGGTGAACAATAATAATTTAGTACATCTAATCTATTCACAATGCACATGATGACATCACGAATTATTAAAATTATGTTATCAGTCGATTCAAACAATTATGTGTTGTTATTAGATAACATTGGTCGAACAGAAATAAAATAATAATTACTTATAAATAAAAACAGTAATAAAATTAAATTACATTATGATCATTTGAACTTCTTCACAAAAAGCTACACAAAAAGGTTACTATTTTACATTCTTTTACATTTTTTGTTTGTATCCATTGTTTATCGCAGCCTAAACAAATGACGAAAAGTATAATGGCTTAGATATAACTGGTTCACAATTAACAAAAGGGTGGACACTCAGCTATTAAACCTGTTAGAATGTCCATCCATGCTAAACATATAGTTCTGAGAAACATGGATTCAGAGAACTATAAATATCTTATTATATTTCGCGGGGAAAACAGTTAACCAAAGGGTAGACAGATAAACCTTAACTACATTAAAATGCAGTGACGGTTCGTCCATGCCAAACATATAATAATGGTTTATATTTGTGAAATACGGACTGACGAGAACTATAAATTGATTGTCCGTCTTTTCTAAACAAATAATAATGGCGTACACTTCTGAAAAACTGATTGAGCAGAATCTTCTTATTTGAAAATAGTTCGTTTCATACTTTGAGGTTTCGAATCATTAGATATATATATATATATATATACATACATACATAAAAATATTCAATGGACATCTTTTAGTAGCAAATATTAATATTAAATAAATAATAACGATATATGTGGCAAACTATTAACAATAATAATAATAATAATAATAATAACAATAAGAAGAAGAAAAAGAAGAAGAAAAAGATGAAGAAAATGTTTTTATCGCTGGTTAAAGAACTGCAAATGAGTTGTTTTAAATCGGCACTACATTTGCCGTCACTCTACCTATTTACCAGCTGCACGTATATTTTACATATATATTAAAAATGAAACACTTAATATTTATATATTCTGATATGAATCACAATGTCGTCAGACAATGAATTTATAACAGACACGACCATCTGATAACCATATTTCTTCAGATTCGTTTTCTTATATCTCGTTTTGGTCACTTTTAGTCTTATCAATACATTTTCTATTATCATTAATTTGACTAATTCTGTATATCACTACATACAGCGATTCAAACAGCTGATTCCCACGTCTTGATTATGACTACAGTTGTTGTCACCCCAAGTAGAGAATGAACAATACTCTAAATGTTCATCATGTCCTTTACAGTCAAGTCCATCAAGCCAAATAGGTCCACTGCCTTGTCCAAACTGAGATGCTGTATAGAATTTTGTTTCGATACTGAAAATTATAATAATAATAATAATAATAATAATAATCATTAGTTTAAAAATAGAATAATAAGGCATTTTACTAACGGACGTCTTTGTACAATAAAAATAAAATAAAAATAAATTATATATATATTTCAAGTGTATATACAACAAGAGAGTGTCCCAAAGTCGTAATGTATACAATCAAATTTCCAGTATCACAAGAAAAACAGCAACACGATACTATTATCTCATACAATGAGAATGTTACGTGAAAGTACAAAAATCGTTTTAGTAACGATAATCATTCATAAAAGAAACGTGTATTAAAAATAGTAGCTATCTATAATTTGGAAATGTTACTGCTACTTAGCTTCCTACCTAGAAATGGAGGGTAGTGACCCTAAAACAGCGCAATCGTTGTTGTTTTTTTTCATAATAAAATTAGGTTTCAATCAAGAATTCAGAATTTTAAAAAACTGCACATGTTGAGACATCAAAAGCTGTAACGTCATAAAATATATCTTGAATATAACGTTATACTGTTAGATTTAAATAAAACAGGATTTAGGAAAACATTTATTTACCGACTAAATCCCAGCATGTAACAGATGACAGCAGCATCTCTGTCGTCAAATTCATTATCACAGACAGTTCCCCATGTCCCGTTGTTTTCTATTTCAAGTCTGCCTCGTGTTGCAATTCCTCCTCCATTGACAAGTCGAACAGAAACTGAAATCAATTCAAGAAACGAAGAAAACAAAAATTAAAATGTTTGATACAGATGTCTTTCCAGAAAATTCATATTCCAGATTTTAGAATAAAATAGTTCCACATGCATACATACCATGTATGTTTGGGTGTGCTTCTGTGTGTATACCTATGTGCATGTTTGGGTTGTGTACATATAACCACACACTTCGCACTTATAAATGGTAACCGGAACTTGATTGTGAAAATTAAATCACTTTTCAAAATTCCGTGTATTGCGAAACGGTCCTAAGATTATTTATTTGTAGATCTAAATAATATTTCTTTCCATCCGATCTGACTGTCTATGCCTTCACATCGATCTATGTAAAACACTAAACACTTCTCTTTTTTTCTTTTTAATCAACTTTTATTTCTAAAAACCAAAAGCCAAACCATTTTTTAATTTATTGTTTTTCTTTTTTTATTCCGGTGATTATAATAATAAGTATATATATCTTTCTTTGAACCTAATCTGTTAGTAAATTCGGCGATAGAAAGAGAGGCGCAGCAGATGGAGAGCGTGTAAAAGATCACGTGGCGTTATTTTATAAAGCGAAGAATGTTACGATACAACGTGGTTGTTATACCTGTAAAAACGCAATTAACAAAAACAACCTACCATGTGGGAAGCAGCTGATTCCCAAATCTTGTTTATGAGTACAATTTTGTTTACCCCAATCATAGAAATAACACTTATTCACTCCACTTTCCACACAGTTAACATCATCAACCCACACTGGTCCAGTTCCTTCTCCAAATTGAGCATTCTTATAGGTCTTTGCGTTGAATCTAGGATTTACAACACACAGATTTGTGTCATTTTGGTTATTACAAATATTAGTCAATTTGTACTTCGAAGTAATTCCAAACACAAATCTTAATTTCGACTTTTAATTTACTTTGAATGGTGGAAATATAAATGTGTTGATATTTTATTATAGTTTAAAACTCAATGAGTTAAACAAAAGATAAAATATTCTTACTGACTGAATCCTAAAAGTTTACAGATAAACCCTGCGTCTTTTTCGTCAAATTTGTCACCACAGACAGTTCCCCATGTATCGTTAAGTTTGATCTCAACTCGACCCTGTGTTGGAATACCTCCTCCTTTGGCTAGCCTGATAGACACTGAAATTAAGGACTACACATTTGATTTTAGTGTTCACAAATAGGCAGAAATTGTTGCTTATACGAACCCCAGTATTTGTTTCTTTTTTTTACGCCAGTGTTATTTAATTAACAATAATAAGAATAAACATGAACAAAATATACTAGTACATAATGATAATAATGTCTTTCTTTAGATATTTATGTATTTTCACTTTTTCTTTCTTTATTATATGTTCTTTTCTTTTTTCTTATTTTAATTAATTTATTTATTTAGTTATTTTATTTTATTTTATTATTTCCTTTTTTTATTTTGGAGTTAGAAACACTATTAGCATTACAGTAATACGAACTAGAACGTCAGCAACAGCAACAACACAAGAAAGAATATAGAGGAATTTATTTCGAGAAAAAAAAATAATAAGGGTATGTAACGGAGAATTATCATAATCGAATCAGAATATTTTTGTTGATTTTCATTCTGAAGAGATTTTTGTAATTTAACATTAATTTCATTTGCGAAATTAAGCATTGAAACTGAATTAGTGGAAATCTTAATAAAAATGATTTCCTGAGTAATTTGTGTAACCTTTGAAAAACGAAATATAATATTGCTTAATGATAATATATCACAAAAAAAATAAATCGGCTGTCTAATTTGTTTTAGATGCTCGTTATTAACAAAGCATTGCTAGATTTCTAATTCCTTTTGTAAATTTAATTTAATTTAAATTCTAAATACTGGCGTAAAGAAACACAAACAAAACAAATATTTCATTTATGTATAACGAACCTTGACAGCGTATACCGACATCGTAATAGTGTATACAATCATTGTTTCTCCAATCAGGAAATTTACACTGTTCAACAGATAATTCATTTCCTTTACACCGAAGTTCATTTAACCATATTGGACCTGTACCTTGTCCAAAGTATGGTAAATAATCTGTAAAGGCCTTTGCCCCTTCACTGAAAAGTACATCAAGTAAATCATGATAAATAGCTGATCATCTAATATATTATATATTTTAACAAAATTAAATTTCCATTGTTTATATTTTACAATAAGGCTATCGTGAAACGAGTTTTTGTTAGAGAATGATAAAGACGGAATCTGTATTATTCAGTTATTTTATTGGACTGTTATTTCTGTTCAGTAAGAAAAAAAAATATGTAAAGAATGTATTCCTGTCTTTGAGAACGTCATTATGTAAGCTTTTTAATTTGAAATCGTCAGAAGCAATAGAGAGAATAATGGAAACAGTTTCCTCTCTTATAATCATAACAAAATAATAATTAATAAAGATCAAAGAACAAACAAACAACTTTTTAACGCTAAACTCATGAGTTCAGTCCATCAATCATTATGTTACTTCATTAAAAATGCATTTTCTTACTGTGTTGCATATGAATCAAAGACACGAAATAATTGAGGGAACAATACTAAATTAGCTTTCGTGGTACTAATATCTGCACATGTCAAAGTAGGTTGAATGTGTCAGACCTGTTTTATTCAGACATGCGTATTTACATTAAAAAATGCTTCACTATCTTAAACTAACAAGCAAGTTGATAGAGAAATATCAACAGTTATGAAGCAACACACATCTCGGACACAAACTGTCATTATTCAACAGAGACCACCAGCATCGCATCGCAGATTACAGAAACATCTACAGTTATATAGTAATGCGCAACTCCGACACAAATCAAGTGGCAGATTAAGACAATAATACTAATATTAGTAGTAGCAGCAGCAGCAATAATAGTAGCAGTAGTAATAGAAGTAGTGCTAGTAGCAGTAGTCACAAATACGTTGGTAAAAAGGAATATTACATACAAAAAATGTGTTTTCTTTTACCGACTAAATCCCATCATTTGGCAGAGAACACCAGCATCTTTTGAGTCAAAACCATTTCTACAAATTGTTCCCCACGTCCCGTTTACTTGAATCTCAACTCGACCTTGTGTTGCTATTTCTCTTCCGTTCACTAATCGTACTCGTACTGAAATATTAACAGATTATGATACGTGAGCAAGAATGGTATAATTTGTTTCGAAATACAAAACTAAACAACAACAACAAAAAATATATAGTGTACTTACATATTTTGTTTTCCTAAGTAAAGAAAATTATATGACAGATATTCGGTAATAAAAGTTATGTTGAGTAAGACAAAGATGCCGCTATATCTCTAGTGTTGTTATATTTTTACCGGAAACAGTTACAAGCAACCAATATTTCTAATATTATTGTACTGAAAGTTTAAATATGTACATATACAACCACGAAAAGACAAATAGTTACTGAAGTACTAAATCTGCCTGATGCATTTAATCTTTTTTCTTTACTTCTTTTGAAATGTATTTAATTTCTTCCACAACTGGAGACCTATTTAAGTCTAAATTCTTCTTCTTTTTTCTCACAATTTTAATTAGCGAATCAGTAATCAGAAAAAATAGTTATAAGGAGATTTCCTTTTTAGAAATAACAATTTGTTTCTAACTTTTATTAATTTCTGTAGATATTTCACAATCGCTATGATCAAGAGGATGAGATAATTTAACTTATTATTGCATTACTAAATAAAAAAATGTTGAGTATTTACTAAATCGTGACATACAGAGATTTTGTGACAATATGTCTAACAGAAAACAGTGTTAATAAGTTTAAAGTTCGAAAAATTAAAATGTGTCAGAAGCTGCCAGTGCAGTCGCTTTCAAGTTTTTTTTTTTTTTTTTTTTCCTGTAGAAACACATTTTGTCATCACAGATCAAACAGCACATACTATAGGAGTCACAGATTATATGGATGGAAAACAGGACTCTGACCATTCACTTGAATGTATTTATTTATTTATTTATTATTATTTTTTTTGTGTGTGTTGGCTTTATTTTTATTTTTTTCTGTAATGTACCTCTCCTGTTCAACAGAGTACCACTGGACAATGGTTTGACCACAATAATGCTACAGGTCACGAAAATAATAGCTATGAGTGTCATAAAGTGTTATAGTAAGAGCAGTTCACAACATCATCAAGTAAAAAACCATGATTCTGACAAATAAAGATTGGAGCAGGTTAGAAGGAACCGATGGTTACATTTCTTCTAAATATCCTAAGTATGTGATTTTAAAGGATCAATAATCCCATCGACTGAAATTAGTCTCTGCAATATATCATCTAGATGATGTTTCATCATTTCTACAAAAATTGAAACGTGGAACTAAAGACCTTGCATGTGTTATAAGATATACTGAATTTCCCGATTTCCTCAAAATACGTTTTTCTTAATAATCCTCACTGAGTTTAGTCGTATATTGAATTTAATGTCATCACAAACGCAGATTTAATATCCCAAAACATTTTAAATAAAATAATATGAAAGATATGTTCAGCAAAACAGTGATGGAATGTACATAATTAAAATGTTGATTAACAACCTGATTAACATAACTCTTCACATTTCTTTTGTTACATCTTCTCTATTGGTGACTTTTAGTTTGTTCATTAAATGTTGTGTTATCATTACTTACAACGATTCAAACAGCTGATTCCAACATCCTGATTATGACTACAGTTGTTGTCACCCCAAGAATAGAATGAACAATAGTCTACACTTTCTTCATCTCCCTTACAGTCAAGTCCATCAAGCCAAATAGGTCCATTGCCTTGTCCAAACTGAGATGCTGGATATAACTTTGCTTCGAAACTGAAAACAACAATAACAACAACAACAACAACAACAACAACAACAATAATAATAATAATAATAACAACAACAACAATAATAATAAGATTACAAAGTAGAATAATACGGTTTATTCCTGATGTTACAGTAAAAAATAAAAAAAAAATAAAAAAAGATGAAGAAGGCAAAGAAGTAATTTATAGGCAGATCATCCTAGGTATATTTTACATTATACGTTTTAAGAATAAGTTAAAAATAATTATACTTCATAATTCACTTCTTCCGGAATGTTTTTTTTTTTTTTTTTTTTTTTTATTATTATTTCATCGCTGAATTATTATTTGTCATATTCTACAGTGAATGAATTGGTGTCAAGAAGAAATGATTCTATAGTCGTAATGTGCAGAATCAAATTTCCAGTGTCACAAAAAAAGTAAAGAAAATGCATAATAATAACAATAATCAATAAATAATATAACAAAAAATATATATCAAAAACAATAGCTATTTATAACTTTGAAATATTTTCCTACCTATAAATGGAGGAACACCGCAGTCTGATGATATATTTGTTTTTAAGTTACAGAATCGGAATAGGTAAACAATTCAGAATTTTAAACACATGTATGCATGTTCTGCATCAGAATCTGTAATAGCATAAAATATATGTTACATATAAATAAAACAAATTAAGAAAATATTCATTTACCGACTGAAGCCCAGCATGTAACAGATGACAGAAGCATCTCTGTCGTCAAATTCATTATCACAGACAGTTCCCCATATCCCGTTGTTTTCTATTTCAAGTCTGCCTCGTGTTGCAATTCCTCCTCCATTGACCAGTCGAACAGAAACTGAAATGAGTTCAAGAAAGGATTAAAATTGTAACAGAAACTGAAGTGATATACAGAAAGTGTTAGAAATAATTTATAAGTATCTCGAAGAAAAAATTCGCCATCCAATTTTATAAATGCATACATAAATGCATACACTTTTCTGTCTATCTAGAGTTCTGTGTGTATATGTGTGTATATATATATATATATATATATATATATATATATATATAAATAGATAGATAGATAGATAGATAGATATATGGATAGACAGACAGCTAGATAGAGAGAGAGATAAGTAGATAAACAGATTTAGAGAGCCATAAACAGATAAGCGCATGTCGTATACATAGAAAAAACATTTATGTTCATCCTTTTACATGAGCATAGGAGCAGGGATACTGAAAATGTGGCTGACCCTTCATTTCCGATATTATTATTTGTTTCATTGATCTATTTAATTAATATTACCACTCGATATGACTGCCATGATATGCTAAACGGTCATTCATAATGAATGTCAATCACTTTTGGTGGACTTTTATGAAAAACAATACATTTGAAAAATAAAGCATAAGGTGAATGGGTATTATTCAGTAAGACAGGTTATGTTATGTTATATATATGTATATATATATATATATATATATATATATATATATATATATATATATGTAATAATCCACAGTGTTTTAAAACGGAAAGAAAACAAATGCAATTAACGAAAAGTAACATACCCTGTCGTAAACAGCGGATTCCCAAATCCTGCTTATGACTACAGTTTTTTTTACCCCAGTCATAGAAAGAACAATGATTCACTCCATTTTCATCTTTAATACAGTTAACATCATCAAGCCACACTGGTCCTGTTCCTTCTCCAAAGTGAGCATTCTTATACGTCTTTGCGTTGACACTAGGGTTTAGAAAAAACAAACTGAGTTGTCTGATCTTGGTTAGTAGAAATACTGATCAACCTGTACTATGCGATTATTCAGATTTTATCTTATTTTGTATGGCGGAAATTGAAACATACTCATATTTTACAACTGTTTATAAATTGAACAGCTTGACTGAAGGTAAGACTATCTTACGGACTGAATCCTAAAAGTTTACAGATAAAGCCTGCGTCTTTGTCGTCAAATTTGTCACCACAGACAGTTCCCCATGTGTCTTTGAGTTTGATCTCAACTCGGCCCTGTGTTGGAATACCTCCGCCATTGACTAGTCTGATAGACACTGAAATAAAGGACATTGAAACGCTTCACCATCAGTTATTACGTGGATGAGATAAATATGTTGTTTCAGATTAATACTTATTTCTTTTTCTTATTGTTTCTGTTGTATTGATGATATTAGTAATGATATACTTACAAGTAATAATAACAGCGCAAAAAAGAAGAACAACAACGAGCAACAAAAGAGAAAAAAATAATTTTAAAATGTCTGTGGAAAAGATTAAATTGATAATATTATGAAAACAAATAGAAATATATTTGTTGATTTTTAAATTGGAGTGTTTTCGATGAAATAATAGTTTACTGAAAAAAATAGAAAACAGCTTGGACATTACGATCTAGAAGAAACAAAAATCGGCCCCTAATTTATTACAAATATTCATTCTTAACTAAACATTGATCTATTTCCAATTTTGTGTGGCGAACCTTTACAGCGTATACCAACATCGTAATAGTGATGACAGCCATTATTTCCCCAACCAGGGAAAGGACACTGTTCAATAGATGCTTCATATCCTGAACATTGAAGATCATTTAACCATATTGGTCCAGAACCTTCTCCAAATGGAAGACCTACCAAACCCTCTGCTCCCTCACTGAGATATATGGCAAAGATAAGAAAGACAGCATGATAACTATTCAAAAATTTAAGTTGAGCAAAATTAAATGTTTATAGTTTATATTTTAGAATCAGGCTACAGTAGAATGAGTCATTGCTAGATAATGATGAATGGGGTGATTTTTTATATTGATTTTATTTATTGAACTATTATTTGTAAGGTATTTAGTTCGATATGGTCTGAAGAAAGGAAAGAAAATGACGGAAACAGTTTCATAATTATCCTATTTTAATCCTATGTAAATATCATGAAACCGAACCAGTTATTTTTCTTACTTCAGTACATAAAAGTATATTCCTATATATCGTACAAACAACTCAGAAACTTAATACATTTGAATATAATAAAGTGCTTTTGGTAATTTTAGTATCTGGATATATCAAAGAACGCTGAACGTGTGATATCTCTGTTCTCCAATACAAAGATTTACATTAAAAACTTGTAATTATAAAGTAAATTGATAGAGAATCAGAGGAGTTATATAGTGACTGAGAACTCGGACACAACTCACGTGGCACATGAACGTAAGAATAATAATGATAATAATACTAATAATACTAATACTAATACTAATAATAATAGAGGTAGTAGTGGTGCTGGTGCTCATCATAAAAATATAGTAGTTGTAGGTAAAAATAAGTTGCTCAAAAGGAATATAACACAAAAGATATTTGTTACCGACTAAATCCCATCATTGAACAAAGAACAGCAGCATCTCTGTCATCAAAAACATATCTACAAATTGTTCCCCACGTCCCGTTTACTTGAATCTCAACTCGACCTTGTGTAGGTTCTCCTCTTCCATTCACTAACCGTACTCGTACTGAAATAATAATCTGTGAGTTAGACTAGTATGATATATATATATATATATATATATATATATATATATATGGATATGTATATGTATACGTGCATATATTTTTTCCTTTGTAAAGATAATTATATAACAGATTTTCGGTAAGAAAAATAACGTTACGAAAGATAAAGTTCACGCTATATATCAAGCGTTGTTACAGGTACCGGCAGGTAATTTTAATGTACTGAAATATTTAAATATATTCAGCTACACCGATGCACAGACAATAGTTACTGAAATAATAATTCAAAGTGATGCGTTTATTCCTTTTAGTAGATATATTAAATATCTCCCACAACTGAAGACCTATTTAAGTCAAAGTTCTCTTCTTCACAAAAATGTGACATTTTCTCAGTATTTTGCATTAGCTCATCATTAATCAGAATGAAAATTAGTGATAACGAGATTTTTTTGATTTTTTTTTTAGAAATAGCTTTATGTGTTTACCTTTTGGTAAATACTATGCGCATTTCATAATCGTAATGATCAATAGGATGAAATAAGTCAACTTTAGTATTGCATTAATAAATACAACCGTTTAAAAAATATATAATTCTGATATAATAACGTTTTGTGACAATAGATCGAAAAAAGAAATCTAAAAAAATGAATAATAAAATTGCTAATATAGACCAGTGTACGTAGTAGGTACATTTCACTTTCAGTCTCTAATTCAAGTGACATTTTCTTACTAAAGAAAGACTGCAGAGAACTTTCAGTCAACATTTATGTTGCTAATTTCAGGGATTTTTCATAATGTTAGTTTTAAAGTCAGGTACTCTACAAATTACTAGGGTAAATAGCTAACAAATACCCTTCAGTAATAAAAAAATAAATAAATAAAAAAAAAAATGTGCATAGAAATCCTAAATTTATATATTATAATCTATATCCGGTACATATATGTTTAATGGTGTCAGGCGCATATTGAAATTGATAACATCACATATAATGTTTTGTACGATTTTTTTTTTTAAATTCGTTAGGTATGTACAGATTTTGTTGTCGACAAATTTTAGTGAATGTATTGTAACCCGAATTAGAATTACCAAAATAATAATAATTCTAATAATTCAAAAATAATAATAAATAAATAAATAAATAAAAAGAAATAAGGCAGGAAAGTGTATTCAAGAAAGGTAAATATTAATTTTGTATTAATGAATTTTCCAAATGTAAGTTAACCTGCTTCAATTTATAAAGCCTTGTTACATTACAAGCTAAAAGTTAAAATGACTGTGGAAAACACTAAAATACAGTTTACGACTTCAAATAACAGGTGTATTCTAAGACAGTAGGAAAGCTTTAAACGACGCTTATATTTGGGTATGCACACTGAACTGTAACATTGATATGCATATATAAACATGCATATGTGTATATAAATATATGGTCAAACAGAAATAAAACAATAATTACTTATAAGTAAAAATAGAAATGAAAATAAACTGATACTATAGTATTCTCATTGTACTCATTAATAGTGGTACATAAATAGAGTTACTAAATTTTTGTATTTATTTCTCTTTTTTCTTTTTTCTTTTTTCACGAAACACATATAGGTTGGGGAAAATCACTATCTGTAATAGTAAAGTTTTGAAAGAATTCACAATTCATTGTTTTTGGTATGCATGTCTTTATTTGTTTATATTTTACAAATTTCTTCTCATAATGTCCTAATGATATGAAAGATGAATGGAATTGGGACTTTTTAGTCAGGAATGTAAAAACTACAAATGAACAATGATAATACACAAATTATTAAGAGCAATGCATGTCAGTGCAGTTATTTTTCTGTTATACTACCAAATAGCAACATTTAAAAAAAAATTAAAAACAAAGTATCGAAAATTAAACTAAATGTTGAGAGAACATTTCTCTTTATTGTGATCCATATGCATATCATTATTCATTGTTGCGGAAGACCAGTGTATTGCTGATGTTTTAAAATTATAATACTGTAATATTATATATTCCAGTAAAATGAATGATTTAATGTTTTCTCGTTCAATTCTTTTTACATTAAATTTAACATGAACAGATCAATTCCTATCTTTGTATATAAAGATAGGAACTGATAGAAACTGAATCCAGCTGTGCATATTGGTGCACACTGTTGGAATATTCTGTATGTAGCTGTTTAACATTCCATATACAAACAAACAGATAGACATAAAAAAAAAAAATAATAAAAAAGAACTGGACTGCATAATTACCACATCAAGGCAAATGAGAATAAAATAATACTAAATCTCAGACCAGATTTTTAATTCTTATGACCAAAGTGACAGTGATTCTCTGCAGTGACCTCCATATAGATAACAGGTAACAATGAATTCTTCAACCACCCTCATATCCGTATACATTATATTCCCAAGGACGTCTGTAAAAACCGCAGAATCAAAGAGACAAAGTATTTATGCCCGTTTCACAAAGTTTGATTTGTACGTTTCTTTTATACTCATTATCTCAAAAATATCACACAAAGACCATCTTTAATTGTTCATTATATCGTACTGTTTCCGAATTGTTATGTCTATGCTGATATTAAGCTCCTGTCGTTCATTCAGATTTTATCGAAGTAGTCTCAGTCTGTCTTGCATGATGTTCTGTACTTCTAACTATCAAGGTTACTGCAACACAAATGATTTGTGATTTGTCGCACTGTCAGGGAAATCATAACAGCATTAAAACTTTTTTCCCGGAAAATAAATAAGACCATCTGTCATTACTTTTTCTATCAAATCTAGTAACGAAGATATAAGAAAATAGATTTGCTGGCGGCCATCTTGGATTTAGCCTTGTAACACAAATTGCTGAAGCGTGAGATGATGTCAGCAGGCGGTTTCTCAATCTGTATGTCCTAAACGTCAGTCATAAACACTGAAAAAAGTTTTAGACAGCAAAATGAGGTTTCTTATTACTTCTGCTGGATTAATTTCTCTTGCTAACAAAAGTCGTCTGCACGTGAAAACGCGACTGAATTGTCTTATCTTGCACGACACGGTTCTTCGATTTCACTTGAGAGATGTGAGCGTCAGATAAAAATTATAACTAATTATTAGTGTGCTACTTGTTACGAGGATGTACAAATACCTATTATGTTTATTTGGTTGTACATGACATTTTGTATTTATGCTGGGGTTTTTTTGTTTTGTTTTTTTGCAGGTTATTGCTTTATTTTATTTTATTTTATATTGTTTTATATTATATTATTTTATTTTATGTTTATTATTTGGCAATATGTACAATCCTAAACTATAGGAGAAGAAGTGATAATCTTAAGAATAAACAACAAAGAAGTCTTCAAATTGGAATAAAATAAGCCACCCTTTTTTTTCAGGTCAAATTCCGCCAGAAAACGAAAGATAAAGTTTTAACTTTACCGTATTCGATTTTAGTAGCATTAAACAATACAATAAAATTACATATTCAAGAATAGTGGAACCTCATGCGTTTGTATGTATTAAATTACTAAAAGTGTCAAAATGAAAATGATGTAGTCAACATGTCCATTATACGTGTATATTACTACTAACCTCCAAATATTATTGACTGTGGAACTTTTATATCTTGAAATCTATTCAGGGTCACACAAGTAACAAAGTAAAAATCAAAAGGGTAAAGGTTCTAAACTTCAGTTGTACATGTTAAGGACATAATGACACATTTGGAATCCCTATCAAATTATCTTTCCAACGAAATTGTTTCATCATCAAAATCTGATTTACAACGTATCAGGGTTCGAAAAGTTGCAGTCAGGTCAATTTATGGCCAAAATGTTAAAATTTGTGTCACAATAATATAAAGTATCGATTGTTTACCACAGTCAAAATAAATAAAAGAAGTATTTACTAACCGCAGAGTTAAGTTAATCCAACTATCCGCATGGTTGAATGATCCCAGATATAACTGTTTGACAACTAAGGGTAGACAGACATTAAATATATTAAAATGCGTCAATTGTTCGTCTATCCTAAACACATTTTTGAAGGTTCGTTTATAAGTGAATAAAATCGGGACTGATGATAATTAAATTTGTTTTAATTATTATTTCGTACTTTAAGATTTCGACGATTCTATTTACGGGACACAAGGCTAGGTTAGGACACTTTTTTATCACATAAAAATCGGAAAACAAACCCGCATCGTTCTTTAAAACATTCATTATTTAACAGTATTTTTTTTACTAGTTATCATTTTTATTGTTATTTATTTGATTATCTATTTATTTATTTTGTTTTATTTCGTTTTATTTTATTTTTCCCGACATACAAAGGTAAAATAAATTTTAAAAATTTAAAAATTATAACACACACACACACACACACACCCATATACACAAAAATAAATATAAAATATAAAAACCCTACCAAGACTGGGTGAATTTTGAGGCAGCTTCAAACAAAGTAATATATCCAGGACAAATACACTCAAATGAGTAAAAAACTAAAATGTACGAATATAGCCAGAGTTACAGACTGTAATAAAACAAATGTTGATGATTTCCATCCCATTTTCGCCAGTGTAGTTGGACATTTCTTCTCATTTTGTTCAGGACCTGGGAGCCAATTGTTATAATCCAGTAGAGGACTTTGTTAGTATATTTTCAGATAATTTTTCCTTCTATGCCTCTATGAAAATTTGCCCATCCTTTACAGTTTCATGGGAAAGATTTTAATGCTATGACGTCAGCGGAAAATCTTGTTAATCAAAAAGGATAAGAGCTAACAGAAAAAAAAAAAAAATATAAAAAAAAAAAATAATAATAATTTTTGCACGGCTATTTGTTAGGTGGTCTAGCAGCTGACTCAACCTACCCCGGTCTTCCCTTTACATGACTGTTGTCGATTAATTAGTTTGCAGCTATTATATTATATTTGCCAGAACCTTATAACATACGTAACGCCAGCTTCAAAATGTTCCTTTCGTATTTCAGATATTTCCACGTACAATTTAATGGTGTTCAAGTGATATTCGCAGTAGCACTATAGCCAGTGCGTGTTTGTTTCTTATGTAGGTCAGATTAAAAAATAGTGTGTCACAAGAAAACGATCGAACACTCGGGTGTTATTTACAACGACCTGGCAGATTCACTGGTAACACAGAGTCTGCTCAAAAGTGTGAACAAATAGTATAACAAAGAAATCATTTACGTTTATCAACATTCGTGAGAAGATAACTAATAGTAACTGCTCAATAACAATAACACTGATAAAGACAACAGCAACAACAACAACAATGATACAACTACTACTACTACTACTACTGTTATTACTACTACTACTACTAATACTAATACTAATAATAACGATAATTATTATTATTATTATTATTATAGTAACAACAACTACTACAACAACAACAACAATAAAGATAATCAGATAAAATTAATTCTTTGAAAGTTAAATCTATCTGATTATCTTTATTGCTGTAGTTGTTGTTGTTCCTATAATAATAATACTAATAATAATAATAACGTCTTCATCGTCTTCCTCTTTTTCAGTTAGTATTACAAATATAATAATAATAATAATAATAATAATAATAATAATAATAACAGCAACAACAGCAACAATAATAGTAGTGTGTACTCGACCTTTCTTTCACATAATCACACTTATTCAGAATCTAAAGCATAATTTTTGTTATTTCATACCCGGGTCAATATGAGAAATCGTAAATGCACAACAGAAAAAAAAACTCTGAGAAAATGATTATGTTGTTTCTGATAATAATATTAAAATATTTTATCGGCTGTAAACTGTGTAACTATTAATGGCTCGTTTTCGGTAGTATAGAGATTACTTTTTCAGCAGCGGAATGTTTGTTATTTAGGTCAGGTAGCAATAATTCATTACTGCTACCGCCACAGCTAGATGTTTGCCAGTAGTTTATTACAAACTGGTTTTAGAAATATTTTCCTGAATCACTCAAACTTCTCGCTCTGCTGGACGTCAACAAACACTATCAAACATAAACTAAGATATAGAATACAGAGGGGAAATTGACACTTAACAGGAATGTATCCTTCCACTGAACCAAGAAGCAACAAAATACAACATATCACAAACATTATAATATAGAGATAATCAAGACAATACAAATATGCCTTAGGGTCAAAAAGTCCACACTTACAAAAGTAAAAAAAAAAAAAAAAATCAGACAATGATAATAATAATAATAATAATAATAATAATAATAAATACGTCATATAATTATAACCTCTTAAAACTGATTTATTTTCGTTGAACTCTTTCCAAACCACAATTTTTTTTTTATTATTATTCTTATAATCTCGTTAACAAAAACATCGTCTGCTACTGAAAACGTGACTGTTACAAGTCACGGTTCTTCGGTTCACAAGTGTCACTTTACAGGGGTCAAAGTCACATAGAAAGTGTAAAGAAACCGTGCTACTTGTGACTGGTAAATAAAGATAATGATACTATTTATTTGTTTGAAGCTGTGTTGTATTTTGTAATTATTAAAATTTCTTTCATGGTCTGGCGGTGTAATTTAATATGTACAGAAAGAAACCAGTAAGAAAAATACACCTAGTCGATTGATGTAATACTCTCAAGAATAAACAACAAATAATTCAGCACCCGAAAAAAAAATTAAAACCTAAAACTTCATATTCTTAGCGTTTGACCGTATTACAGCGTTGTCCATTTCTGTATCATTTAATCTCTAAAAGTGTGAAAATGGACGTTTTGTGTTCAGCATGTCCATTTTAAGTGTATTTTACTAATAAACTCCAAATATTACATCTTTAATTTTAACTTAACGTCATTTCAAGGTCAAACAAAAAGTGAAAATGTTCCAAAATGTAGTTGCTACCTGCTGGTAGCTCATATGGAATCCTTACCAAATTATCTTTCCAGTAAAACATTTTCATCAAAATTTACCAACTCATTACCAAAATATCAATCTGAAAATAGTGGCAAGTATGCACATTTGTGTCAATATTTAAAAATTCGAGAGCGAATAGTATTGAGCCTGTGCTATCAATATCACCTAACATACATACTTTCTGCTGTGAATCATTTGTCCATTCAGACTTAGCCATTATTCAGTTCACGATCTTCATAATTCCATTCCTCACTGATTCACAATTTTAAATAAAATGCATTCAAAGTAGCTGCTATTTATGCCATTTTGCTATGATTTGTTCTATTAAAACAAAGGTAACAGTCGGTACACTATTAGATTTAATCTATAACTTACTCTGTGTGCATATTATTATTACTATTATTATTATGTATTTCATTCTTAATAACAATATATATATAAAATTAATATGACATACCTGAAATGACTGTAGGTATAAAAAGTAAAACAATCCACATATTTGGAAACAACGACATTTCTTAACATAAAACTGACTTCATCAGGTTGTCTGCATCAACTAAAGTACTTTAATTCAGATCCTCGTTCCTAGCCTTATATACATTCCACGTTGACTGACCAGGTTTATTTGGTAACCGTACACCTGTTTTAAAGAACTTTGTGTTAGGAGCTGAACTGTAACGTATGACACAGATGAGATAAAGGAAACAAAAAATGAAAAAAAATGTATTATTGTCAAGAATAGCGAAGAGAACCTTTCTTTGTGGTAGTCTGTCTACCGGGCTCTCTATTAATCTTGATCTATCTATCTATCTATCTATCTGTCTGTCTGTCTATCTATGTATGAATCTATCTATCTGACTGTCTATTTGTCTATCTTTCTATCTATTTATTTATTCAAAATTGTTTGCTTTGATATTTGTGTGAAAGTGTCTAAATGCGATTGCACGGATGTGCATGTTTGTTTGTCTGTGTGTGTGTGTGTTTGTGTCTGATTCTGTGAACAACGATTTACATGTTCTGTGTTTACAGATATTCTGCTCTGAACTTTTATGCTCATTCAGTTAATTTTCATAAATTCTTCAGCAAATAACTATCTTTAGTGTCTTGAATATAGTAAACACAGAAATAATTACTTTGTAACTATCGGAGAATCATGTTATTAGTGATTTGTCAACAGAGGCGCATTCTGAAGCTGTTATCAACATACAGTAAGCATCAAACAATTAATGAATTAATTTTTGTATAATCCTATTTGTTCTGTTATAAAGAAAATATATATTGCTAAATGATTATAATAATTATGACTGGATAGGAAATATATCTAGCAATCTAAAATTCTTCATCTCAGCTGTATAGTTGTCAACTTTTAGGTTTTTTTAGGACACAATTTCGTATCTTTTTTTTCACAAGGTGATACTTTTCAGGTAGATGTTCCATCAGTGGTAAACCTTACAGTTTCACTGCTAGAAATAAAACTAGTGCAGGAGCTGTGTGACTTCGGGATTCCTATTCATCATCTTTGTGGTAAAAATCTGTTTTTGTCTTTAAACGTTTTACCCTAAATTCTTATGAATATCATCTTTGATCGTTCCCTAGACTATATCGAAGAAAAATCAGTTTCCTCAAGAAATAAAATTAAGGACTCACGAGCTGAACAGTGTGATAATGAACTCTTTTCTAGTGATGTTAATTATATTTATAATGGGAAATACTAATTATTTACTGGCAAATCCTTGGTCACTTCCAAATCATTAAGAATATTTGTAAATGTTTAGTTAAGACATGAAATCCGCAACATGATCTTGAATTGAAATGCTTTTATCATCACAGTAGTTCACCATATACTGTTTATTTTATGTCAGCGGATTAAGTGTAAGATGACTAGCACGAAATTATGTAAAAGTGTTTTGCTTATACTTTTTTTATGTCTAAATTATAACTTGTTGTTACAATTTTGAAACAAGGTTAGTTCGTTTTTCGCATGTCCTTTTTCTGTAACTTTTTTAATGCACATATTTTTCATTACCCATGAAGCCAAATAAATCCCTAGTTTTTTTTCTCTGTTAGATCAAATATATTTGGACATTGTCAATCTCTTACAGAGGGCCTAGTTTCTGTAGTTCCCCGCCTGCATTCAGGCCAGTTGTAATGAGATCAAACCCTTCTAAATCCTGATAACAAGAAATTGTCATAATAGTGGATCACCCAAAATAAAATAAAATAAGTTCGTTGTGTGTACAATATATTTAGACTATTTCTGTTTTCTTCATAGGTATAGTCATAATTTTTGGCATACATACACAGAAACAGAAATATATGTATATAAGTGCCCACATAAACACAAATATATATGAATCCTGATAACATGGAATTGTCCTAATAGTGGATCACCGAATATAGAATAAAACAGAATATATTTAGACTATTTCTCTTTTCTCCATAGCTACAGTCATAACTATTGACATAGACACACAGCAACAGAGATATACATATGTATACACATATAAACAGAAACACATATGCACAAACACACAAACACACATACACACATACACGCAGTAACATAGAACAGTTTTTCTTACTCTAGCCTACAGTAACAATTTGATCTTCGTAAAAAAGCAACCGAATACACCTTTGTGAGTATCGTGTATCGGTGACACGCTATTTTTATCTGGACTGCATAACAAACAAACACAGTTAATTTGATATACTGGCCACACTATTTTCATCACAAAACGAAAACCAGTAAACAAAACTATTTGTTTGTTTTTTTTTTTGTTTTTTTTTTAAGCTATCTCTAGGTAAGTTGTAATGTTTTATCAGAGCTATCTTGCATAACAAGAAGACAAAAATGCAGAATTAAACAAAACTGGTCTATAATAACGTATAACCTTTAATATTATCTTACCTACATAAATTGATATTTAATTTTGATTTTAATAAACATACCTATGGTTTTCATAATTAGTTTTTTTGATGTATATACTTTAAAATACAAACTCAGTTCTCTGATATTTGTTAATACAGATGTTGGTCAAGCTGGTATGAGCTATAATTCCAAACACAAATCTTAATTTCCATTTCTAATTTACTTTGTATGATGGAAATATAAACTCTCCGGTATTTATCATTGTGTACACAATAATCAGTTTAGATGATGATATATTCTGTCACGAAGATTATGGAATGTAATCTGAACATAAACAAACAAATTATATATATAATAATAATAATAATAATCAGAACAGAAAGTAGTGATAAGGCTAATTAATATTTTTATAAATAATTTGTTTTTAAGTAAATATAGATACCAAAGCGTGTGTATGTATCTATTTATTTATTTGCACGTGTGAATGTAACTACTTTGTAAAGGAATGATTATAACAATATAGCTAATGTGTCCTTTTAATATTTGTGCCTTTTTTTTTTTTTTTTTTTTTTGCCTGTACAAACCGGAACAGGTGAGCATAATAACTTAATACCTTAGTATCGTCTATTATTAAGACCTAGAAAACTTAAACGTTTCTTCGCAGTAATTCAGGCGATAGAAAACAAACGTTCTTACCACAGAGAATAGAAAACACACATCATCGAACATCTCACTTGTAAACCAGGAAGTGTTGACATCCGACCAGTAAAAAATATATTTAAAAGAGAGGATTTTTTAAGCTGTGATAAAATTAATCAAATTCGTTCATGCTAAACAACTAATACGGGTGTATACTTGTCTAAAACATTTTTGAAGTTTCTTTAATAACTGAATAAAAGTGATATTTTAAATGTTTTGTTATTTTTACAGGGAAAGATTCGTTTAGTACTTAAAGGTTTCAT
This sequence comes from Chrysomallon squamiferum, assembly GCA_012295275.1. Classification (NCBI taxonomy): domain Eukaryota; kingdom Metazoa; phylum Mollusca; class Gastropoda; order Neomphalida; family Peltospiridae; genus Chrysomallon; species Chrysomallon squamiferum. The sequence goes on from CM022676.1 coordinate 15,164,777, forward strand.
TGATGAGTATCGATATGACTACTTTAGATTAACGTTAATTATTTGCAGGTTCATCTTTTTCTGTTTTTATTTTTCAGAACATTGCGTAAAGATAATTTTAAAATAACGTTTTCGTTTTCCAAACATTTCATAGCGTTCAGCCGATATTCACATGACGTGCATATGAAGATAAGAGAACAAATCAGTGGTTGTTTGTTATGTACACGATACACACAAACGTGTATCCGGGTGTTATTTACGACGACCTGAATAGTTTGTTTGGTGACCGCAGACCTGTTTCAAAGCTTTTAGTAGATAAAATGGATCGTATGACATGTGAAATAAAACGCACTGTTATTAAGAATAGTGAAGAAAAGTATTCGTTCTGGTCTGTCTATTTACTTTAGCTACCTCTATCTGCCTGTATCTCTGTATATTTGTGTATTCAAAATAGTTTGACGTTATATATACTTCAGAAACGCAAGCTAAAATATCCCTGAATACTTATATGTCTAAATGTGATTGCAAAGAGTGTGTGTGCGCGCGCGCATCTGTGCGTGTTTGTGGCTAATTCTGTGAACAATGATTTGTATATTTGTGTGTTTAGTTAAAGACATTTTGTTCTCAACTTCTATACTGATTCAGTTAATTTCGATAAATTCTTCAGCGAATGATTATCTTTAGTGTCTTCAAAATACTACATACAGAAAGTATCAGATGGTAGCTATTAAAAATAATATTATATGTGATTTTTCAACGCAGGCGCATTCTGAAGTTGTTATCTACATACAACATTAACCAATGAAATCCATTTTAGTGTAATCCTATCTGTTGATATATAATGAAAATATATCTTGCTAAATGATCATTGTAATTATGAATGGATATGAAATATATCTAGAAATTCTTCATCCCTACATTATAGTTGAGATTTTTTTCACTTTTGATTAATGGAAAAGTCTCATTTCTTTTCTGACAAGGTGATGTTCTTTCAGTGGTAAAGCTCATGTTACAGACTGACTACTACTAATAAATATGTAACAGCTATTGTGTGACTTCGGGATACCTGTTCATAATCTGTGTGGGAAGAATCTGTAAATCAAAAAACAGTCTTCACTTCTCTCCTAGTCATTCACCATCTTTAACACCTCATGATATTTTACCCACTATTCTTAAGTTTATCTTCTTTGTTCATTTTTTTGGCTATTTCCGAAAAATTAATTCTGGTTCAAACGGCAACATCCTCAGCAAAGAAGTAAATGACTGGTGTGTTGTACAGTGTGATACTTAACTCTTTCCTAGAGAGGTTAAGCTAATTCATGATGGGAATTACTAAGGTACGGAAATGATAATTATACTCCAGTAAATCCTTGATCTGTTCCGAATCATTCTGAATGTCTGTAAGATAAGTCATCATATCCACATCATGATCTTTATTAAGCATTAAAATGTGTGTTTTGTTTCCATCACAGCAGTTCACCATATACTACTTCGTTTATTTGAGCGGAATACAAAGTAACTTGAGTCACACAGAACTATATAACAGTATTTTATTTATATTTGGTTTCCAGTCTGAATTATATACATATTTCATCGTTTATTTGTACAACCTAAAGATTTCACACAATTTTGAAATAAGGTAAGTTCGGTTTTCGCATGTCCTTCATGCACATGACTCTGATTAACCATGAAGTCACTTATATCACTGTTAGATCAAATAGATTTGGAAACAGGTCAATCTGTTACACAGGGCCAAATTGTCGGGTACCGTTCTAGGCATCAAGGTAGATAAAATGAGATAAAACCCTATTGAATCCTGATACCAGGAAATTGTTCTACTTGTGGATCAGGAAAAATAAAATCAAACAATTTCGTAGTATGAAGAACAGATTTATATTATTTGTCATTTTCTCCGATTGCTGTTTCGATGATTCAATACATACATGCGACTATTGAACATTAATGTTAATTACTCTGCAGCTGTCTTTTTTCTTATTTTATTTGTGAGATCGCTATACAAGACGTAAATATACTTTTAAAATGTTCGTTTTGTTTTTCACGTACTTCCGTGTACATTCAATGGTGCTCGAACGATACTTCTATAACAGTACAGCAAGTATGTGTTTGTTTGCTATGTGGGTCAGGTATCTTATGCTGCACGAGATACACAGAGATATACCGGGTATTATTTACGAAGAGCTGAACAATTCATTATTAATACAGTGTCTGCGCGTAAGTGCAGAAATAAATAGGAAAATAAGAAATAATTTACATTTATCAACATTCATGAGAACATCAATAGCAACTGTTTTATAACAACAACAACGACACGGACAATAATAATAATAATAATAATAATAATAATAATAATAATAATAACATACTATAAAAATGAAGAAGAAACAATAATAAAGACAATCAGATAAATATGATTATTTGAACGTTATATTAATTTTCTTCTTCACTTATTAATATGCAGTACTGAAAACCATGTATCGACACAACGGTGAAATGCATTCGGCATTAAAATTTTGTCAAGCATATTCACAGCAAATTGAAACAGTGAACAGAGACTCAGGTAATACATTTCAGAAAATTATATTTCTAATCATTGCCATCAGGTTTCGCTTTCTCCACCGTGAAAGTCACTAATAATAATAATAATAATAATAATAATAATTATATATATATATACACACATACACATACACACATACACACATACATACACACACAATAACACAGAACAGCCTGTCTTACTCTAACATACAGTAACAAGTCTGATCCTCGTAAATAAAACCCGAGTATGTTTTTGTGAGTATCGTGTATGAGTGACACACTATTTTCATCATTTTCTTTTTTTCAGTGTAAAATATCGCATTAACAAAACCATCGTCTGCTCGTGAAAACGAGACTGAAGTAATTTATCTTACAAGTCACGGTTCTCCGGTTCACAAGTGACACTTTACAGAGGTCAAAGTCAGATAAAAAGTACAAAGAAGCCGTCCTACTTGTTACGGGTAAATAAACACACTGATACTGCTTATTTCTATGAGCTATGTTGTATTTTGTAACTGTTTAAATTTTATTTTATTATGTGGCAGAGTAATTTAATATGTTCAATTATAAATCAGTAATAAAGATACAACTACAGGACCAGATGATTATAATTTCAAGAATAAAGAACAAAGAAGATTTCAACGTGTAATAAAATATGGCTGAAGTCCATTCCATGAGAAACTCAGCCCCCACCCAAACCCCAACCCCGGAAGAAAAAACAAATACAAATTTTTAATTTCACAATCTTAGTTTTTAGCCATATTACAGTCTCGTGCATTTCTGTTTTATTTAATCTGTAAATATTGTCAGCATTTTCATTTTAAGTGTATTTTGTTACTAAAATCCAAATATTACATCTCATGGAACTTTTTTAATGTAGGTAAAACATTGCACGTTAATTTTCACTTGAGGCAATTTCAAGGTCAAACAAAAAGAGATACTTTTCAAAAATGTAGTTGTACCTGCTAGTGGCAAATTTGGAATCCTTAGCAATGAAACACTTTCATCAAAATTGGCCTACTCATTACCGAGGTATCGATCGCTGATTTCCAAATTTAATTAAAAATAAACAATAAAACACTGAAAATCTTTGATTAACAAATTCAAAGAAGCAAATATTCGTTATTTTGAAACAAATATAAGAGTCGGAATACCATTAGATTTAATCTAGAACTTACTCTGTTTGAGTTATTAGTGTTATTATTATTATTATTATTATTATTATTATTATTATTATTATTATTATTATTAATATTATTATTATTATCTTCATCATCATTATAATCATCATTCGTATTTCACTCTTAATAACTACATATATAAATATGACGTCTGTAGGTATTACAAATAAATAAATCCAGATACACGTAAAGAAAGACATGACTTAATTAAAAACTGACTACATCAGTCTGTCTGCATCAAACACCATTAAATTAATTCAAATCCTGATTCGTTTCATAATGTACATAACACGTTGACTGACGCAGTTTAACTGATAATCACACACTTGTTTGTTACTAGTAGCTGAAGTGGAACGTATCACACGGATGAAATAAAAAAGTATTGTTATCAAGAACAGTGAAGAAAACCTTTCTTTGTGGTAGTCTGTCTACCTGTCTGTCCACTAATCTTTATCTACCTATCTGTCTCTAATTATTTATTCAAAATAGTTTGCCATTATATACACTGCACAAATCTGAAATATCCGTAGATACTTGCGTGAGAGTTTCTAAATGTGATAATTAGTGTATACGTGTGTGTGTGTGTGTGTGTGTTCGTGTGTTTGTGTGTGTGTGTGCGTGTGTGTGTGTGTCTGTGTGTGTGTGCGATTCTGTGAACGATTCTTATATTGGAATGATCAGTTACAGGATATTCTCCTATGAACATCAGTACCGACTCAGCCAATTTGGAAAAATTCTTCAGCGAATTCAGAATTTGGGAAATAAATATCTTTACTTTCTCTAAAACAAAACACATAAAAATAACTGATTCTTCGCCTATAAAAAGAATCATATCACTAGTAGTATTATTTAGAATAGCATTACGTGTGACTACAATACGCAACCATTTATAATACAACGACGCTGTGTGAATGCGATATCAACATGTAAATTAGTAAATACTCAATGAATTTTACTTTTTTATAATGATATCGTTTCTTGCGTGAAAGATACAATGAAAATCTATTGCGCTCTTATTAAATAATTCATATAATTGTGAGTGGATTTTTGGTTCTTGGTAAATGATAATTATAACTACGAATGGATATGAAATATATCTAGAAATTCTTCATCCCTACTATATAGCTGTCAACTTTTCAAGTTTTAAAAACACAGTGTTACCTGTTTTCTGTGAAGGTGATGTTTTTCAGGTCCAGTGGCCTTTGTTGTCGTATCAGTGGTAAAGCGCTCGTTACACTTTGATAGCTACTAATAGAAATAATGGAGGCATTATGTTACTACGGGATTCGTGTTTCAACATCCTTGTTGTAACAATCTGTAAGTAAAGAAATCTGTCTACACATACAGACATACACCCATACACATACACACGTAGACATAAATATACATACACACATCAACAGAAATGTACAGACAAACATCTGAAAAGATGAAGACAAACATCTACACACAAATCAGTTTAAAGTATGACAGTCACTTAGAATAGTCTGTCTTGCTCTAACCTAGTAACACGGTAGGCGCTGTTTAAGATGCAATAATAACACTGGGTGTACATTAGTGTATCTCGTGTATCACTGACACACTATTTTTATCTCACCTACATAAATAACAGATTTAATTTGATATGCTGTCGAGTTTCGTCAAAACTAAGAGCAGAATATTGATGTATTATAGGATCAAAAATAATTTAAAATTGTTTTTAAGTAAAATTGTAATTCATTAACTACGTGATCTTGCATAACAAGAAGACAAACGTGTAGATTATGTCAAATTAATCTATATTAATATATAACCGTTAATATTAGCTTACCTACCTTAATAAATATTTAATTTTAATTTTAATAAACACTCCTACAATTATATAGTTTGCTTTTTAGTTGTATATACCTCAAAACATAAAACAGTAAGCACAGAGAGAAAGAGAGTGAGAGAGAGAGAGAGAGAGAGAGAGAGAGAGAGAGAGAGAGAGAGAGAGAGAGAGAGAGAGAGAGAGAGAGAGAGAGATGTGTTTGACAATTAACCAAACGGTGTTTTCCCAGTGGAAAATAGTCCCTTTCGTATTTTGCGGTTTCGATGATTCAATACATACATGCGACTATTGAACATTAGTGTTAATTACTCTGCAGCTGTCTATTTCTTATTTTATTTGTGAGATCGCTATAGCACACGTAAGCATACACTTAAAATGTTCGTTTTGTTTTTCACGTACTTCCGTGTTAATTCAATGGTGCTCGAACGATACTTCTATAACAGTACAGCAAGTGTGTGTTTGTTTGTTATGTAGGTCTGATAGGTGACGCTGCACGAGATACACAGAGATATACCGGGTATTATTTACGAAGAGGTGAACAATTCATTATTAATACAGTGTCTGCGCGTAAGTGTAGAAATAAATAGGAAAACAAAAAAATAATTTACATTTATCAACATTCATGAGTACATCAGTAGTAAGTGTTTTATAACAACAACAACGACACTGACAATAATAATAATAATAATAATAATATACTATAAAAATGAAGAAAAAACAATAATAAAGATAATCAGATAAATATGATTATTTGAACGTTATATTAATTTTCTTCTTCACTTATTAATATGCAGTACTGAAAACCATGTATCGACACAACGGTGAAATGCATTCGGCATTAAAATTTTGTCAAGCATATTCACAGCAAATTGAAACCTTGAACAGAGACACAGGTAATACATTTCAGAAAATTATATTTCTAATCATTGCCATCAGGTTTCGCTTTCTCCACCGTGAAAGTCACTAATAATAATAATAATAATAATAATAATAATAATAATAATAATATATATATATACACACACACATACACATACACACATACACACATACATACATACACACACAATAACATAGAACATGTGTATATGTATACACAACCACACAATAACACAGAACAGCCTGTCTTACTCTAACATACAGTAACAAGTCTGATCCTCGTAAATAAAACCCGAGTATGTTTTTGTGAGTATCGTGTATGAGTGACACACTATTTTCATCATTTTTTTTTTTTCAGTGTAAAAATCGCATTAACAAAACCATCGTCAGCTCGTGAAAACGAGACTGAAGTAATTTATCTTACAAGTCACGGTTCTTGGGTTCACAAGTGACACTTTACAGAGGTCAAAGTCAGATAAAAAGTATTAAGAAGCCTTGCTACTTGTTACGGGTAAATAAACACACTGATACTGCTTATTTCTATGAGCTATGTTGTATTTTGTAACTGTTTAAATTTTATTTTATTATGTGGCAGAGTAATTTAATATGTTCAATTATAAATCAGTAATAAAGATACAACTACAGGACCAGATGATTATAATCTCAAGAATAAAGAACAAAGAAGATTTCAACGTGTAAAAAAATATGGCTGTAGTCCATTTCATGAGAAACTCAGCTCCCACCCACCCACCCTGAAGAAAAACAAATACAAATTTATAATTTCACAATCTTGGTTTTTAGCCATATTACAGTCTCGTTCATGTCTGTTTTATTTAATCTGTAAATGTTTTGAGCATTTTCATTTTAAGTGTATTTTGTTACTAAAATCCAAATATTACATCTCATGGAACTTTTTTATGTAGGTAAAACATTGCACGTTAATTTTCACTTGAGGCAATTTCAAGGTCAAACAAAAGGTGATACTTTTCCTAAATTTAGTTGTACCTGCTAGTGGCAAATTTGGAATCCTTAGCAATAAAACATTTTCATCAAAATTGGTCTACTCATTACCTAGGTATCGATCAAAAAATAGTGGCAGTTATGTCTATCTGTGAAAAAAATGTCAAAATTCGTGAGCCAGTAATATTAAGCTAGTTGTACCATCCAGGATACAGAATTTCAGCTGTGAAGTTTTTGTCGATACAGACTTAGCCATTATTCAATTATTATCCTCATAATTGCATGCCTCGCTGATTCCCAGTTTTAAATAAAATAAACAACAATACACTGAAAAGCTTTGATTAATAAATTCAAAGAATCAAATATTCGTTATTTTGAAACAAATATAAGAGTCGGAATACCATTAGATTTAATCTAGAACTTACTCTGTTTGCGTTATTATTATTATTATTAATTTTATTATTATTATTATTATTATTATTATTATTGTTGTTATTATTATTATTATTATTATTATTGTTATTATTATCTTCATCATCATTATAATCATCATTCGTATTTCACTCTTAATGACAACATACATTAATATGACGTCTGTAGGTATTACAAATAAATAAATCCAGATACACGTAAAGAAAGAAATGTCTTTCTTAAAAACTGACTACATCAGTCTGTCTCCATCAAACACAATTAAATTAATTCAGATCCTGATTCGTTTCATAATGTACATAACACGTTGACTGACGCAGTTTAACTGATAATCACACACTTGTTTGTTACTAGTAGCTGAAGTGAAACGTATCACACGGATGAAATAAAAAACGTATTGTTATCAAGAACAGTGAAGAAAACCTTTCTTTGTGGCAGTCTGTCTACCTATCTGTCCGTTTATCTTTATCTACCTATCTGTCTCTAATTATTTATTCAAAATAGTTTGCCATTATATACACTGCACAAATCTGAAATATCCGTAGATACTTGTGTGAGTTTCTAAATGGGATTGTGAGTGTATACGTATGTGTGTGTGTGTCTGTGTGTATGTGTGTGCGATTCTGTGAACGAATATTATATTCGAATGTTCAGTTACAGGATATTCTCCTATGAACATCAGTACCGATTCAGCCAATTTGAAAAAATTCTTCAGCGAACTCAGAAGTTGGGAAACAAATATCTTTACTTTCTCTAATACAAAACACATAAACATAATTGATTCATCACCTATAAAAATAATCATATCATTAGTAGTATTATTTAGAATAACATTACGTGTGACTACAGAACGCAACCATTTATAACAGAAGGGCGCTGGGTGAATGCGTTATCAACATGTAAATTAGTAAATACTCAATGAATTTTACTTTTTTAATAATCATATCGTTTCTTCCGTGAAAGATACAATGAAAATCTATTGCGCTCTTACTAAATAATTAATATAACTATGAGTGGATTTTTGGTTCTTGGTATATGATAATTATAACTACGAATGGATGTGAAATATATCTAGAAATTCTTCATCCCAACTATATAGCTGTCAACTTTTCAAGTTTTTTTAAAAACTCAGTGTCACCTGTTTCCTGTCAAGGTGATGTTTTTCAGTTGCAGTGGCCTGTGTTGTCCTATCAGTGGTAAAGCGCTCGTTACACTTCGATAGCTACTAATAGAAATAATGGAGGTATTATGTTACTACGGGATTCGTGTTTCAACATCCTTGTTGTAACAATCTGTAAGTAAAGAAATATGTCTACACGTACAGACATACACACATAAACATACACACGTAATATAACTAAACAGAGTCACATAAACATAAATGTACAAACACACATCTGAAAAGATGAAGACACACATATAGACACAAAACAGTTTACTCGTATGACAGTCACTTAGAATAGTCTGTCTTGCTCTAACCTAGTAAAACAGTAGGCGCTGTGTAAGATGTAATAATAACACTGGGTGTACTTTAGTGTATCTCGTGTATCAGTCACACTATTTTTGTCTCAGCTACACAAACAACAGACACGTTACAGATTTAATTTGATATGCTGGCGAGTTTCGTCAAAAATAAGAGCAGAATACTGAAATATTATAGGATCAAAAATAATTTTAAAATTGTTTTTAAGTAAACTGTAATTCATTAACTGCGTGATCTTGCATAATAAGAAGACAAACGTGTAGATTATGTCAAATTAATGATTATTATTATTATTATTATTATTATTATTATTATTTTCATTATTATTATTATTATTATTATTATTATTATTATTATTATTATTATTATTATTATTATTACAGCAATAATAAAATAATGAGCCTAGGTACTTCATATAATCATAATCCTTTAAACTGTTATTATTTTTAATTTGTTTTGCAAATGAATAAACTTTGCTTCAAGTAATTTTACATCTGCTGCCAGAATCACAACAACAATTATACTAATAAAAACAGAAAACAGTAATATGGATACGTCATATAATTATAATCTCTTAAAGCTGTTTCGTTATCGCTGAACTCTTTCCCAACGAGAATACGTGTTTGAAGTGTTTTTGTTTTCCAGTGTAATAATCTCGTTAACAAAAAAAAAAAAAATAATAAAATCGTCTGTTCGTGAAAACGAGACTGAAGTCACATATCTCACAAGTTACAGTTCTCCGGTTCACAAGTGACACTTTACAGAGGTCAACGTCAGGTAAAAGTATTAAGAAGCCTTGCTACTTGTTACGGGTAAATAAACACACTGATACTGCTTATTTGTATGAGCTATGTTGTATTTTGTAACTGTTTAAATGTTCTTTTATTCTGTGGCAGAGTAATTTAAAATGTGTTCAATTATAAATCAGTAATAGAGATACAACTGCAGGATCAGATGCTATAATCTCAAGAATAAAGAACAAAGAATAGTTCAGCGTGTAAAAAAATATGGCTGAAGTCCATTTTATGACCAACTCAGCACCCACCCAACCCCAAGAAGAAAATAAATAAATACAACTTATGACTTCACAATCTTAGTTTTTAGCCGTACTTTTTTGAAAACAGTGTTATCTGTTTTCTGTCAAGATGGTGTTTTTCATGTGCAGTGGTCTGTGTTGTCCTATCAGTGGTAAAGCGCTCGTTACACTTTGATAGCTACTAAAATAAATAATGGAGGTTTTATGTTACTACGGGATTCGTGTTTCAACATCCTTGTTGTAACAATCTGTAAGTAAATGAATATGTCTACGCATACAGACATACACCCATAAACATACAATGTAGACATAAATATACATAGACACATAAACATAAATGTAGAAACACACATCTGAAAAGATGAAGACAAACATACATATACACACAAAACAGTTTACACGTATGACAGTCACTTAGAATAGTCTGTCTTGCTCTAATCTAGTAAAACAGTAGGCGCTGTGTAAGATGCAATAATAACACTGGGTGTACTTTAGTGTATCTCGTGTATCAGTGACACACTATTTTTATCTCACCTACATAAAAAACAGTTTTTTAAAATTATTTTAAAATCATGTGTAATTTGTTAATCGCGTGATCTTGTATAGAGGATGACAAATTTGTAAATAAATTAAATTAATCTATAATAATATATAACCTTTAATATTATCTTATTTATATCAAATGTTTGATTTTTTTTTTTCTTTTTTCATTTTTTTTAAATTTTAATTAAAATTCCCACCATTTTAAACTTCGTTAGCTTGTTGCATATACCTTGAAGATAAATCACTAACAAGAGAGAGAGAGAGAGAGAGAGAGAGAGAGAGAGAGAGAGAGAGAGAGAGAGAGAGAGAGAGAGAGAGAGAGAGAGAGAGAGAGAGAGAGAGAGAGAGAGAGAGAGAGAGAGAGAGAGAGAGAGAGAGAGAGAGAGAGAGAGAGAGAGAGAGAGAGAGAGAGAGAGAGAGAGAGAGAGATTACATGTTTATTGTTACTGGAAGAGTAGATGAAGATAGGTGTGTTATTAAATGTCAGTAGGCCAAACTAAATACACATATAAATCCAGAAAACACTGTAATTCATACACCTAAGCTGTGAGGAAGTCTCAGGGAAAACGTTTAATGATTAAAAGCAATATGATAACTTTAAAAAGCAGAAGCGTTTATTAAATGAAATATCACAAAACTTACAAAATTGCATATCTGCGGACGTTGATTCTGATTTGTTTTACTAATATAGTCTCATATATAAAAGTAATCTTTATAACTGCAGCTAAAGAGAGGTTTGGAAAGAAACCAACCTATATTACATTAATCATCATTATAATCAGGCCTGTTTTAACAGGGCTTGCAAAACTGCCACAAAAATGTCAGGGAAGAGAGACAAAGATATAAACAATATGGTGGAGGTATACTGAAAACTAACTTGAAGTACAAAGAGAATCATTTCAAACAAACGTTAAAAAGATCAATTAGGGAACATAAAATATCTATTCAACGTAAAATGAAAATGATAAAAAAACGTCAAATCCAATAGAGTACTGGTCAGCTCATAACAGCAATAAACACTGACTATCAGAAGTAAATGTGTGAACTGATTTGTTTGTTCACAACCTTTAATTGTAACGTTGATGTAAATTCCACACTGAAAGTCATGAAAGCACTAATGATATTTTGAACAACCCTTTTTCAGCTGAAGAAATATCTAGAGCAGTGATCAACCAGCCGGAGAAGACTTTATTACTGATGAATATATTAATATATACTCTTAATATTATGTTACCTTTACATGTTCTATTGTTTAACGTTACTCTTCAAACATCAACTGTAACATCTAGTTGGTTACTGGTAAATTATTTGAATCTGTACTGAATTCTGAATTAAATAAGTACACAGATAAAACAAACATGCTTTCACAAAATCAATCTTTATTCCATAACAAACATTTATTTTCTTCATAGTCTATAATTATTTAAATGAAAAAATGAAAAAAAAAAAAAAAAAAAAAAAAAAAAAAATAATAATAATAATAATAATAATAATAATAATAATAATAATAATAATAATAATAAAAAAAAAAAAAAAAAAAAAAAAAAAAAAAATAAAATAAAATAAAATAATAAAAATATATATGTATTTTGCTTTTATAGATTATGTGAAGGCTTTTGCTATGTTTTGATAGAGTCTGCAGAAATGGATTACAGAATAAGTTAATTAGGTCTGGTAAAAATAGGAAATGTTTTAATGTTTTAATAAATATCAATTAAGATACTAATGCAGAAAATACAGCGAACGGTTTGTTGTCTGATTCTCAAATCGGTGTCAGGCAAGGACACAATCTCTCGTCTTGACTTACAGGAGATTCTTATAGATAGTAAGATGTAATGTTTATTTTAAGCTTTTATTCTACTATATGCTGACATTACCATAATATTAGGAAAATTTTCCGATTCTTTACAGCATAATCTTAATATTTTCCACAAAACTAAGATAATGATTTTTTTTATAAACGGACTAAACTTTGTGTTTATGTGTGTTACTTCTATGAATAAAATATCAATATGACTGATAACTATAGATGGACATACACATCAACAGAAAATCTATTCACTTGCAACGTACATAACAAAGGTACATGACAAAGCAATGAAAACTGTGTATGCCCTAACAGCTGAAAACCATCAGAATAATTTCTCAATCCACTTTGTACTTCATTTATTTGATAAACTAATGCAACCAATTTTGTTGATGAACTACAGGGTTTTATAAATATACATTTAACAGAAAAACTCCATATGAAATTGTATAAGTAGTTATTAAGTGTTAATAAATGTACCCCTCGTTCTATGATCTATGGTGAACTGGGACGATATCCCCTTTATATTTCTATAAAAGTAAGAATAATAACATTTTGTGGAACCTAATTTGCAAAGTCAAAACAAGATTTCCTCATAACTATTTTATTTAATGCATGTTGTCATTATCTTTGGAACATATTTGTGAAAAATATTTTAGACGATTTGGTTAAAACTACATGTGGACAAAACACAATTTTCATAATATTAACTGGTTACTTCAAACGGTATCCAAAACATTACTTGATCGATATCTGCAAATATGGAAAACCTGAAACGTTGTCAAAGCGTATTCATTATAAATTTTATGAATTAAGAATGTATTGAAATTAGAAAATTCTTATAGAGCTTTGTCAAACGGGTTCTCATATTCTGGAGCGATCATTGCTATACCGATGAGTTTTTAAGCGCTTACTTTGGAGCACTAAGCACAAGATAAAAGTGTAAACAAATCTGGAATTTTCTGGAGCAGCACACTTCATTATCAAGTCTGTTGTAATTATCCGTTACTTTCCGCTTTCTGTACGATATAGCTCATGTCAGTAAAACGCTTTAACACACGTCGCTAAAAAGGAAAGTTGCTGAAAAACAATCGCTCTAGAGAAGAGGAGTATTCAAGCGAATGCTCATGTCTTATGTAAAATTAGATGTTAAACTTGTTGTCAAAGCTAGTTTAATATTGTAAGACAAAAGAGAAGATATTTGTAAGCTTGACAAATGTGTAGATGAATGTCATTACGTATTTAAAAGCGATGATGCGAGAAACGGTCTACCAGATAAATCCAGATATATTTTCAAACAATAATTTGTTTAATAACAAAAATATGTTTACACGTTTATGTCGAAATACCGTTTTTGTAACTTGTCGTCTGAAACTGAAACGTATTTTCAGACGAAAGCGAGAGAGCTATTTAAATAAAAAAATAAAAAAAAATAAATAAAAAAATAAATAATAATAACAGTAATGATAATAAATATATATATATATATATATATATATATATATATATATATATAAATAAATAAATAAATAAAACAAATAAATGAATAACTAAAAAGATGACGATTCTGATGAAAATAGTAATTAATAAATCAATACATAAATAAAAGCTGAAAGAAAGATAAAATTCTTGTTAATTAAATAACTCCGATTTAAATACATTTTAAATATATGACACTGCAAATCATTATATGTTCTACTGCTATGACTTGAGTTTTATTCTCGTACATTCTGGTTCTATAGTTATATTTTATGTGTTTATGTGTTAAAGATATTTATCTAGTAATATGTTATGGTTATATCTTAATTGAAAGTGTTGTACTCACATACATATTTCATCATACAGTGACGAAAATGTGCAGAATTTTATATCATTACTCGTTGTAATAATTACATATAGTTAGTGCTTTGTTTATATATTTTATTTTCTAATTCTTGCTAATAAAGTAAGGTTATTTCTTGCTAATTTCACTCTTTCCTACCTTAAAAGCTATATAGTATTATATATAAACCACACTTAATTTGTATTTTTTAAATGATGTCATAGATTATTATGTAGAAAAATATGGCATACATGTGTCTGTGTAATGTATAACTCATTATACTAAATTAATGGAATAACATTATATAGACTGGTTTTGACCATTGATTTAATTGACGTACTAGTTCAGATGTAAGTCAATGTTTAGTTGATTGCTTTGGCGTCCGCTAAGTAACGTAATATTTAAATAACACCGACTTGAATATGATAGCCTTGCGATAGATATAAATAGTGGAGTAAACCTTGTGAATTTGACTGTTGTGGAAATGCTTAGGACATACTGCTGCTAAAGGCAAGTTAATGTGACAAGTGAGATTACACAACTGTTGTTATAAGTAACAAACTCAAAATATGTTATAATGTTCATGACTGAGTATTATTTTTATTGTATTTTGTAATGACAACAAATAATAAGACTGTAAACGTATTTTCATCTGTTTTGTGTTCTGTGGATAATAATTAAGTGGTATTTCAACAATTCTTGTTCTGGGCTCTAGTTTCACATGATCATCATAAATTATTGTCATCAGTTAGATAACATATCAAAGACCTAACTTATTTGTTTGTACAAAACTTAAATGTCATACACTTTTTCTACCACAAACAAGTTAATCAGAATTTTACTAGACATAGTTTAATCAGAATCTTACTAGGCATAGTTTAATAACAGCTTCACTAGACATATATTATTCACAATTTTACTAAACAAAGACTAATTAGAATTTTACTGGACAAAATTTAATCACAATTAAATAGCCACAGCCCTTTGCAATTTACTAGACAGATTAATAACAATTTCACTAGATATAGCTCATTCACAATTTTAATCGACATAGATTAATTGGAATTTTAGTAAACACAGTAAAGTCACAATTTCACAAGACTTACATGGTAAGTAGAATTTTAGTAGACAGAGGTTAATCACAAACTTAATACACATAGATTAATTAGAATATGAAACTAAACATAGTGTAATCACAATTTTACAGATTTATCGAAATTATATGCTGTACAGAATCAGTTAATTGAAAGAATAACAATGTGATTTTAGAACATAAAATACTATACAAACATGCACTGTATATTACATTGTCTTGAAGTAAACATAATTCAAGTAATAAACCTCATTTAAAACGAATTTGTCAAACGTTTTGGTATGAAAAGCAAAACGTGTGATTAATTAGGTGTTTTGACTAAAAACAAATCAATAATAGTGAATAACTGTTATATAATTTCATTTCCTGAATTTAGCTGGGGTTTTCCAATCTTTAACCTATGTATGTCTGTACGTATATGTATATATGTAGGAATGAATGAACGTATCTACAAGGCAGATATATATATATATGTGTATGTATGTATTTATACACATATATGTGCATGTATGTATGTATGTATGTATGTATGTATGTATGTACGTGTGTGTGTGTGTGCTTGTACGTATGTATGTGTAAGTATGTGTATATGTACAGGAAAAGTAATAAAATAAATTGTTTCGATGTTTTAAGTAAACAGATTTATAGAGAGATATTTTAATATTTTAGTCCATTATCATCGACTTCAAATACTTCATACGGATGCTGTTCAGATGACCCACTTCGTTCTACGTTGTTACCTACACAGAAATAATAAAACATGTATAAGCATGTATGTTACCTTTCAGAAATAATCATCCATACATTAGTAGTTAAACGTAGAAGAAACAGTCAAACAAAACTGCATTGATAAACCATAAATAATAAAATGTACAGAGAATTTAAAAGAGAAAACACGAAAAGTGACAGAGTATGATCACTAGGTTGCTATTTACAACTACAAAGACAAATACTAATCTGTGGCGCTGATAAAACATATCACACTGCAAAATATTTATTCACAAACAATCTGTATTTATCATAGAAAGATGCTAAATTGTATACTAGCATATCTGAAGAGATAATACAAATTAGTTCTACTAATTAATCATGTAATAAAAAATAATCTGATACGTTTTTAGCCCAATATATAAACGACAACATTTTATATCATTACTCTTTCATAATATTTGTTCAGTCTTCTATTTCAGGCCCCTTCTTTACTTGTTCATTTTTTACTTCCTTGTGTACCTTCCTTCATTTTTTCCTGATTGCCTTGCCAGGAGTCTTAATATACACTGAACCTTCAGAACTGAAAACTGTTTAGTAAAGTAAGGCGTATTCAAATTGCTATTAAGAAAAGTTTGCACCTACCCGGTTCAGAAGGAAGATTTTCGTATGTTGGAGACTGCGGTTCTGGATCAATTCTGTGATTTGAAACAGATCAAATGTCTACGTGAATTCATTTTTTAATTTTAATAACAGAATTTACAAAAAGCCTTCTTACAATTTACAGTCAAATGATTTATCTTTCTAACTATCAGTCTATCTATCTATCTATCTATCTATGTATCTATCTATATATCTATCTATCTATCTATCTATCTATATATATATATATATTAGTAATAATATAATAGGAAATAAACTTTGAAGTTAATTAAGAAATTACCGAACTATGTAACTGTGGATTGTTGGATGATAACATACACAAAATAGACAGCATATATAGACATCATACAGACAGACATCGTACACAGACACACAAAGAATACACTTACTCTTTGCTAGAAACATAGGAACATTAATAGATAAATTTGACAGTAACGTTTATATATACTGGATTCAGCTACAAGTCAGACGAGTTTAGATAACTAGAAAACTAGGATCTGTCTCTCTCTTAAAGGGAACTCGGTGCTCAAACTTCGAGTTTGAAAACAGCAAACATCATATCATAAAGATTCCCTACTAGTAGATCACCATCATATAATATGGTTATCACGGAATTTGTGTAACACATTTTGGATCTGTCAGTCTTTATCTCACATCGGAGAAATTTGTATTAATGAATCATTACATTTAAGATACATTGAAAACAGTGCAACATTTCGTGAACACAACTGACCACGGCGGCCTAGTGTTCCCTTGACCAGAAATCTCAGCCTTGATAGTCAACAAACCAGAGGTTAACACACATAAATATTTCAGACATCAATCGAGAACTGCTTACATTTAGAGATTCACCGATCATTGAACCTCTGAATTGTGGACGTTAGAATGTCATCTACATTGATACGGGATAGGATGTTTTATCAGGAGACTCTTAACCTTTCATTTGCATAATAAATATACTCGTGTAAGGACTGAAATGTGTAATCACTGCTGTGAAGGAGGACATATATGCATCAACACAGCTACCAAACAATTTAAACTGTATTCACCTGTACTGTCAGTTAGCATTACCTTTTTTCATAATCATGTTTGTCTTTTCCATTTCCTGAAAAACAAGATTTAAATAAAAATTGCAGGTGCAAACTAAAAAATAATAATAATAAAAATAATAATAATAAAACAAAAAATTAGAATTCTAATTTATTAGTAGTAAAGTTCCTAAAAGTAAAAATGGTTTCCACAAAAGCATAATACAGATGAAGTCATCTGGTAAAAAATATCACAATATTTGTCATATTAAATAAAATAATTGATACAAATATCTGTTATTTTATAATATTAAAATTAATGATAATAATAATAATGAAAATCATAATGATGGAATTACACATAAATATTATAATTTCTGTTCTTACAAAAAACATTTATTTTTTCTTTCAAATTGAATTATTGATACCCATCTCTCTCTCTCTCTCTCTCTCTCTCTCTCTCTCTCTCTCTCTCTCTCTCTCTCTCTCTCTCTCTCTCTCTCTCTCTCTCTCTCTCTCTCTCTCTCTCTCTCTCTCTCTCTCTCTCTCTCTCTCTCTCTATACATACATACATATATATATATATATCGTACGCACACACATACACACACATACATGTACATGAACACAGCCACATATACACACAGAGGAAGATGCACTCAAATGCACGTTCGCAGATTACAAATAACACCTCAAAGAAACAAAATGATGAACCTTTTTTCAGTCTACGACATATGAAAATAGTTCCAATAACAACAAGAGTTAAGACGAGTGTCCCTGATCCAGATCCAACAGCCACTGCTGTCACATTTACATTAGACACGTCATCTGAAACAACACTTGTTAAACTGAATACAGATATACTATAAAAAAAGTATTAGAATTTGAGACGTGTACACTGTAATAAAATTCAGACTAAATGGGTACATATTATGCCACAGTAAATACGCAGAAATACAGCTTACAAAATATGACAGAAAAAAGGAAGGAACAAAAATAAAGGAACCAGAAAAGTGGTGCAAGGGTGAACATTTGTATGAGTCGTCTTATTTCTTCATGGTTAATGTCTGCAACCAAGTAATTAACAATACATCACTTTTGTACAGAGTTCCTATGTATGCTGTTCTCGGTGCGGTGGCTAGGGTTAAAAGATTGATTCAGTGTATTTTGTACAAGTATATCAAACATGTTTCCTTGTCATATCTCACTGGAGGTTACGCGCAACAGTCCCTTGTTCGAGTTGGTGGCTGGTGAATTATATGGAACCAAATAGAGGTCCAACAGAAACCAAAATACAGTTTTTGATTGGACCCTTAAAAAGTCGACATCGAACTTTCTGATTCACTATCGTCTAACAGTAAGAATCCGTGAACAAAAATTAATAAAAATTAAAACTAAGCTACATGACTGCACCTTCCACTATTCTTCCTTATCAGTTTTACAATCCAGAAGCGAATTGTTGGACAGGCAGGATGTCCGAAGACGGTAAAAAAAAATGAAGAACATATTTTGTGAGTCGAATGCTTGATTTAAAAACATGTCAAATACTTTCTAAAAGCAAATGTTCTGTGTAACGTGAACCTCGCATTCAAAGCGAATTCTTCCCTTAATTCTACCAAGAGAGTGGTACAATCTCGAGAGTTGGCTCAACTTGACAATAACGAAATCCTTTATAATTTGTCTCCTTAAGATGTAACATCAGCGAAGAGATTTAACATTCGATAGAACAACGAACTGATTCCAATGAATACACTGATATCAGGTCAGTGTATCTCACTGACTTGTTCAACTCTACATTCGGAAGGTGACTTTTGTCCTCTGTGGCCATTTAAACGATGACACCAAAGCATACGAAAATACAATAAAGTAAATATAATAACGTGAATGTGCTTCATGGAAAGTTGAGAAAAAGGATCAACTGAGCCTCAGACATTTAATTCTTCCAAGAAAAATAACACTGAGTCTTCTGGAGGAAGACATGGATGCAACATACTTGAATCTTCCAGAGAAAAAAATAAAAATAAAAACACAGAAAAAAACAACAGCAAACAAGGAAAAATAAAATAAAAAAATAAACAGAAAACAACAGCAAAGACATCCAAACAGAAGGAAAAATTGAAAATAACACCCGTATTTTCCCCTAATGAATAAATCAATCACTGAGTGGAATTGCTGTGGGGGGTTAGCCCAACTTTGATGATCTGAATCTTAAAGTTGTTAAAAACAATTCGTTTACAGTGTATAAACGGCTGCCAAGAAATTAAAACGGTGTTTCCAGTTAGATACAAATACAAATCGTATACCGGTTTAGGCAACAAAAAAAAACAAAAAAAAACACAACAGAATAAAGCTGTATTGTTAATATTGCAGTCTCTCCATTATATACATATATATATTTAAATTTGTTTCAAATGTAGAAGATAACGTAAAAGAAGTGGCGATTTCACAAACGTTTCTGGTGAAAAAAAAAGTTTAACAAGACTGAAAGCAAATAAGATGGTATGATGCACAACTGTACTAATGTACCTTTTACCTTGTTATTAATATATGTACCTGCTGTTACAATATCCGTCTCTTCTGTAAAATCTTTAACTCCGTATTTGTTGTAAGCCAAAATTCTCACAAGATACTTCGTGTCTGATTTCAGAGATGCTATCACTGTTGTATGCGTTGTATGTAGACCACGTTCTAGAAATTTCTCTGTGACGTTGTTCCAGTGTGTTGACGTGCTTTCTCTGTACTGTACTATGAATGTTTGCATGAAGCCACCGTTAAATTCCTCTGTCCAAGACACTGAGATGGAGGAACAGCAGAATTTCTGTACATTCACATTGGAAGGAATGCTCGGTGGACCTTGTAGGCAAAAAGATAGTCAGGTCAGCTGACGTTGAAAAACATGATGATATCAGAAATATAACGAAATTGTACATTTGAAAACAGTAATGCAAACAAGAACAATATAATGAACAAGAACAACCAAAAAGTGATTGAAAGGTCAAATTAATAGACAAATGCAAAGTAAAACTATGAAATTATTCACAAGATTTTTCCGAGTAGATCAATGTGAATCTACAACTTGATATATTCCAAAGTGTGTGATTTGAATGTCTGTTAAACTGTAAAACCCCAAAGCAGACATTTCCTTTGTAATCGATGTACCGTGTCCAAGTCTGTGTGTAATAACATCTGTTAATTTGTACCATGTCAATGTAGGGGCTGGATTCACAATTACGTAAACTTTCAGAGTTATGCTGGTACCCAGTGAGGTCTCTATTTATTATATACATCTGTGTCTATCTGTTTATGTGCGTGTCTGTGTATATGTATGCCTCTTTGTGTGTATTAGTTTAGATTTTTTATTAATAACATTTCTAAACGCACATCTTTAAAGTTATGTTAATTACACAAATCACTTAATTATCAATATTATATATTTTTCTTTCTATAGTTGATTTAGAGGTAATTTTAACTTTTTATTTGATTATTTATTTATGAGATTCACACATCAACCGAACCATCTACACACACATACCACAACCTAAAATAAAATGTTATTGAAGAAGGAGAAAAATCATCAGCTTTTAGTGAGCAATTGTCCGTATTCCTTCTTTCAGTGTTAACAGTAATTTGACAAAAAAAAATTGTGCCAAATGAAAATATAACTAGTTGCATCACTGCTGACTGAATCATTTTTTGTGTTCTTAGTGTCACATTAGTAAAGATTTTTTGTTATTTTCCAAACCTTAATACCAACAGTAATGTTTATTTTTATTTTTAATTAAAAAGTTAAGTTATAATTAATACACTAATCGCTTCCATTTAGTGCTGACTGTCTAGATGTTCTGATACCACAGATGATCCGACCTGAACATGTTAATTAATAATTAAAACAATTAGTTTGTTGTTATTTCTGAACACAGAAAACACTAGTTGACAGTTGTGTATTGAAAAAGTATAATTTTAGTAGTAAAGATACCGAATCTGTTATAGAAGTGGTACGTACATTTGTCTTTTGTATTTGTGGTCGTATATGTTTAATATTCAAAGAGAAAGATACATAAATAAATTAGGTAGATACATTACTTCTTGAGCCAGATGTATCTAACAGAGTCGACGTTGTTGTTGTTGTTGTTGCTGCCTCTGTTACGGTAATCTTATTAGCCTG
>CM022676.1:15187121-15202121 GCA_012295275.1 Chrysomallon squamiferum
ATCAGATTCTTCCCTGTGTGCCAACCTGAGACTGCAGATGAGGTGGCCATGTTTTCACTACTAACAAATAATAATAATAATAACAACAACAATAATAATAATAATAATAATAATAATAATAATAATAATAACAACAACAACAACAATAAAAATAATATTATTATTATGGAGTAGGGACAGAAATGGAAAAACAAACTGTTCACACATGGAACTGTAATAATTCAAGGAAAAAAATAATAAAAAGTAAAGTCATCAAAAAAAAATTAAATAAATATCAATCAAATTAAAATATAACATCAATAACTCAGTAATAATAATAATAAAATAATAATAATAACATGTTTATGCTCCAAAGTTTTCGTTTCTTTCTTTATTTTTTTCTAATTCCACGATGTTATATAACTTTTGTTTTTGTTTTTAATCAAAATCCACAATAAATTAAGAATAATTCGAAACACCAAAGGGAAATAACTTACGCTTTGTATTCATGGAAGTGGTAAAGGAATTATCTCCCACTGTATCAGTAAACACTTTTCTTGTCTGCTGTATGAAAATAGTTAAACACGATGTATTTGTTACTCAACATTTACTATGAACAATGATAATTAAACAACAACAATAATAATAATAATAATAATATTAATTATTATTATTATTATTATTATTATTGCTATTATCATTATTATTATTACTGTCATTATATTTATTATTATTATTATTATTATTATTATTATTATTATTATTATTATTATTATTATTATTATTATTATTATTTTCCTGATTTATAAAAAAAAATACTCTATAAGGCCGTGTTCTATAATAATAAACTGATGGAGTAGAATAAACTATATTTAGTATACACCAATATGCAATACTGCTCTTGCACTTTATACTTCTAAAAAATGTTGGTTTAGAAAAAATAAAAATAACAAACCATGATGGATACTGTTAAAAACAAGGCGGAGATCTGGATACTCCACTTTTAAATATAGCCTCGTAATTGCATGCACGTTTCTTTGTGCGTATGTCTATGCTTGTGTTTTTATATGTATAATTTAGCACTGACTATTCTTATGTACGTCTAATTAGCCTGTAGACAATATTCAGAGGGGGCGCTATCACAGGTGGACAAAGTCCAGTCATGATTTGACCAACCTGATCAGATGCCGCTGTCGAGACTCGAACGTATGGCTCTCGTTCGCCCACACTCAGAAGGGAGAAAACGCTATCGTTGGGCCATCAAGCCAAGCTTGAAAAGGTTGCTCAGTAACCGAGGGTAATCATCGCTTCACACGAAGGACACTGTTTTTTGCATGTCGAAATTTTCGTGTGCATCTAATTTTTTTTTCTCAAAACCTGCCAATGGCAAATATGTGTTGTTTGCTAATTTGTGTGTACGAGTGTGTTTGTGTGTGAGTGGGTTTTATCTGTATGTATTTATGCTTGAATATATTTATATGTGTGTATGTATATGTATGCATGTATGTATGTATGCATGTGTCTCTGTGTATGTATATCTGTCAGTGTGCTAAGGATTTATTCATTGAAAAGTCAGAAGTATCTCAGATCTAAATAATAAGCTTCCGCATATCATTTACACAATTAATATTTCTTCTATTTCGTTTCAGTTTTCAAGCTATTTGCTTTAAATTTTGAATCGTCATGTGTTCTTCAAGAAATCTAGACTATAAAGAGAATAACTCTTTGTCCATATAATTTCTGTTTTTCATTTAAATATAGAACAAAACCGAGATGACAGATCTAGAAGCGATATAGTTGTAATAGTAGTAGTCATAGTGGTAGTACTAGTACCATAGGTAATTATAGTAGTAGCAGTAGCTGCAGCACTAGTAACAGTAGTAGCAGTAGTAGTAGTATGAGTAGTACTGGATATACTAGGGCTAGTAATAACAGTAATAGCAGTAGTAGTAGTAGATGTAGTAGTAATGGTAGTAGTATGATGCTAGAACGTGTGATGACGCTAGAACAAACTCTAGGAAATATACTACCACCAGAAGAACGGTCAAACGATTCAGAAGAAAAAGACGAATGGAGTAAATGGAGGAAGAACGTTGAGTCTGATCGACGAAAACCTGAGACAACTGCATCGGATATTCTTGCCCAGTACATCACGTTGAAAGTAGAACATGAAGCGATTCAACAGCAACACCGAGAAAAAACACCAGAACCTTTGTCAGAGGATGAAGTTACTGTAGATTCACCGAGGAAAATCCTTTGAACGAAAATCGACAGCTCGATATACAGAAAAAGTGATCAACGCTATCACCAGAGAAGAGAAGAGAAAAGTTGTGTAAGCTACCGAACGAGAGGAAGCTAAAAAATTAAAAGTAAGTTCTGAAGGCACGAAAATGACAGAACTAGCTAGTAGATTATTAGTTGTTAGTGTGGCAACAACCAGAGAACAATTAATTACTTGGGTTAGAAATTACAAACAAGAAGCAAATGAAGTTTGTACAATACCTGGAGAAAATCAACCACTTGGTGGATTCACTTTTATCATGTGTGAAATTTCATTTCAGAGCGTTTTGAAGTCACAACTTGAAATTGTGAATTCTCCAGTAGATCCGAAAGTGTCCATTATTGACTATTTGAGAACATGGGAACCTCCAAATGATTTAGATTTGATTGAACCTGAAGAAAGCATGATGGATTTTCTATATTGGTGTTGTCATGCTGAAATTGATGGTATCAAAGTTGCACGAAAAATAGTATCCATTCTTCGAAAACATGATACTGACCGTTACTGTGTCTGCTTGATTGGAGAATCCACAACAGGTAAATCGTATTGGATGATTGAACCATTCACAATTTTACAATCATCTGTAGTTGGACATGCGCGTATAGACGCTGATTTGGTTTCGAGTCCTGCGTGAATAAAATATTATTCTTGTTGATGAATGTAACATTTATCAACCAATTATGGACACCAACAAATCTTTGTTATAAGGTAATAAGGTGGAAGTTGTAAGAAAAGGTAAACAACCTATGGTGATCCATAAAACTGTTGGTTTTGTGTCCAGAGATGAAAAACAAATGATCGTAACGCACAATTTTATGGTTCTGTATTATTATAAACATTGCCATGTGGTTTACCAATTTCGGACGACTGCATTGTATTTTCTGTTTTTGCTTTAATAAAAATAAAAATAAAATAAAACCAAATTATTATTATTTATTTCACGTTTCTAAAAGCAGTGCGTTTTTCAGTACCACTATTAGTAGTAGCCCTAATATTTCCAGTATTGCTATTATTACTAGCCCTACTTTATCCAGTACTACTGTTATTAGTAACCCTACTATTTCTACAGTTATTATCACTTTTATTACTACCTCTACTATTTCCAGTAATATTATTATTACTAACTCTACTACTGTTGACATTTCCCTAACTTACCTTGATATCCACTTGAACTTACCTTAATTACCGACATCACCTGGAATAAGAAATCAAATGTAAATTATCCAAACGTGCGAGGATTCGAACTCCAAGCAGCGAGCGTACCGAGCGTGAACGCTAACCACGACACCATCCGATCTCGGACGAGCAAGAACGAAAATAACTTCTAGTCAAACCTGCGATCGATGTTGTGCAGTCGATTTTGGGTTATCTCCCAACATGGCGATTATCTGCAGAAGCCGTCATTTTCATTTTATTTGATCTCACTATTTTAAATATAAATCCACACACTCGTTAATATTTAGCATATAAAATAAACATTTATATAAAATTAAAAAAAATGCATTAATAGTTTCTAAAAATAAACATTTATATAAAATTTAAAAAAATGCATTAATAGTTTCTAAAAATAAACATGATGTCATTATTCCTGAAGTTATATAATTCTTGTAGTATTGCAGGATATTATGCATGTTGGGAGGTAACTCCAAATCGATTGCACAACATCGATCGCATGATTGACTAGATGTTCTTTTCGTATGTTGCTCGTCCGAGATCGGATGGTGTCGTGGTTAGAGGTCACGCTCGCTACGCTCGCTGCTTGGAGTTCAAATCCTTGCTCCGCTCGGATAATTGACCTTTCCTTTCTCGTACCAGGTGATTCAGGTAATTAAGGTAAATTAAAGGGAACATCAAGACAATAACAGTAGTACTGGAAATATTAATAGTAATAGTAGTGCTGGAAATAGTAGTAGTAGTACTGGAAATAGAAGGGATAATAATAGTAGTGTTGGAAATAGTTGGACTAGTAATAATAGTAGTACTACTGGAAATAGAAGAGTTAGTAATAATAGTAGTAGTACTGGAAATAGTTCTGCTACTAATAGTAGGGCTAATAATAATAATAGTAGTACTGGAAATAGTAATAATAGTGCTGGAAATAGAAGGGCTAGTAATAATAGTAGTGCTGGAAATAACAGAGTTAATAATAGTAGTAGGACTATAATAATAGTAGTTATGGAAATAATAGCGCTAGTAGTAGTGCTGGAAATAGTAATAGTAGTAGTAGTCCTGGAAACAGAAGGGGCACTAATAATTATAGTGCTGGATAGTAATAATAATAGTACTGGAAATAATACGGCTAATAATAGTAGTAGTGCTGGAAATAATAGGGCTAATAATAGTAGTAGGGCTAGTAATAATAGTAGTGCTGGAAATAGTAATAGTAATAATAGTAATAGTAATAGTAGTCCTGGAAATAGAAGGGTTAGTAAAAATAGTAGTAGTGCTGGAAATAAAAGGGCTAATAATAGAAGTAGTAATGGAAAGAGTAGGGTTAGTAATAATAGTAGTACTGGAAATAATACGGCTAATAATAGTAGTAGGGCTAGTAATAATAGTAGTGCTGGAAATAGTAATAGTAATAATATTAATAGTAATAGTAGTCCTGGAAATAGAAGGGTTAGTAAAAATAGTAGTAGTGCTGGAAATAAAAGGGCTAATAATAGAAGTAGTAATGGAAAGAGTAGGGTTAGTAATAATAGTAGTACTGGAAATAATACGGCTAATAATAGTAGTAGGGCTAGTAATAATAGTAGTCCTGGAAATAGAAGGGTTAGTAAAAATAGTAGTAGTGCTGGAAATAAAAGGGCTAATAATAGAAGTAGTAATGGAAAGAGTAGGGTTAGTAATAATAGTAATAGTGCTGCAAATAGAAGAGTTAGTAATAATAGTAGTAGTGCTGGAAATAGTTCGGCTAATAATAGTAGTGATGGAGATAGAGTAGGGCTAATAATAATAGTAATAGTGCTGCAAATAGAAGAGTTAGTAATAATAGTAGTAGTGCTGGAAATAGTTCGGCTAATAATAGTAGTGATGGAGATAGAGTAGGGCTAATAATAATAGTAATAGTGCTGCAAATAGAAGAGTTAGTAATAATAGTAGTAGTGCTGGAAATAGTTCGGCTAATAATAGTAGTGATGGAGATAGAGTAGGGCTAATAATAATAGTAATAGTGCTGCAAATAGAAGAGTTAGTAATAATAGTAGTAGTGCTGGAAATAGTTCGACTAAGAATAGTAGTGCTGGAAATAATAGAGTAGTAGTAGTAGTAGTAGTAGTAGTAGTAGTAGTAGTAGTAGTAGTAGTGCTTGAAATAGAAGGGCTAGTAATAATTATAGTGCTGGAAATAGAAAGGCTAGTAATTATAGTAGGGCTAATAATAGTAGTAGTGCTGGAAATAATAGGGATAATAATAATAATAGTAGTAGTGCTGGAAATAGAAGGGTTAGTAATAATTATAGTGCTGGAAATAGTAGGGCTAGTAATAATAGTATTGATGAAATAATAATAGTAGTAGTGCTGGAAATAGAAGGGTTAGTAATAATTATAGTGCTGGAAATAGAAGGCTAGTAATAATAGTAGTGCGGGAAATAACAGGGCTAATAGTAATAGTAGTAGTAGTGCTGGAAATAGTAATAGTAGTGCTGGAAATAGAAGGGCTAATAATAATAGTAGTGCTGGAAATAGAAGGGCTAGGAATAATAGTAGTGCTGGAAATAGAAGGGCTAGTAATAATAGTAGTGCTGGAAATAGAAGGGCTAGGAATAATAGTAGTGCTGGAAATAGAAGGGCTAATAATAGTAGTAGTGCTGGAAATAGAAGGGTTAGTAAAAATAGTAGTACTGTAAATAGTAATAGTAGTTCTGGAAACAGTAGGGCTAGTAAAATAGTAGTACTACTGGAAATAGTAGGGCTAATAATAGTAGTATTACTGGAAATAGTAATAGTAGTGCTGGAAATAGTTCGGCTAAGAATAGTAGTACTGGAAATAGTAGGGCTAGTAATAATAGTAGTGCTGGAAATAATAGGGTTAATAGTAGTAGTGCTTGAAATAGAATGGTTAGTAATAATTATTGTGCTGGAAATAGAAGGGTTAGTAATAATAGTAGTACTGCTTCGGAAATAGTAGGACTACTAATAGTAGTAGTAGTAGTGGAAATAGTAACAGTAGTGCTGGAAATGGAAGGGTTACTAATAATAGTAATAGTAATAGTAGAGCTTGTAATAATAGTAGTGCTGGAAATAGTGGGGCTAATAATAGTAGTAGTGCTGGAAATAGAAGGGCTAGTAATAATAGTAGTGCTGGAAATAGAAGGGCTAGGAATAATAGTAGTGCTGGAAATAGAAGGTCTAGTAATACTAGTAGTGCTGGAAATAATAGGGCTAATAATAGTAGTAGTACTGGAAATGGTTCGGCTAATAATAATAATAGTAGTGCTGGAAATAGAAGTGCTAATAATAAAAGTAGTAATGGAAAGAGTAGGGTTAGTAATAATAGTAGTACTGGAAATAGTAGAGCTAGTAATAATAATAGCAGTACTCCTTCGGAAATAGTAGGACTACTAATAGAAGTAGTAGTGGAAATAGTAACAGTAGAGCTGGAAATGGAAGGGTTACTAATCATAGTAGTAGTAATAGTAGAGCTTGTAATAATAGTAGTGCTGGAAGTAGTAGGAATATTAATAGTAGTACTGCTTTGGATATAGTAGGCTGATAATAGTGGACCTGGAAATAGTCGGGCTACTAATAATAGTAGTAGTGGAAACAGTAGGGTTAGTAATAATAGTGGTAGTAGTACTGGAAATAGTCGTGCTGGAAATAGTAAATCTGGCCCCCATATTCATGATGTACTTAATATTTGTTTAATACTAATTAGTCACATATATGTAATATCTTTCAAGTCTGCACCTCAACGTTTTCTTTGGCTTCGTATTTGAAGTCTGACAGGTGAAGGACAAGACAAGTAGTCATCTGAATTGAATAAAAACAAAAAACATACTGCTTGACTGTGATCATTTGACACATTAAACAATGAAGATTATATTAGATTATAAACGTTTAAAAACAGGTTATTAAGATATATCTATAAGGAATAATAAATTCAGAAGAATAAGGTTGTTTCTACCAACTGTGGTTCTAGTTTTACTGACAATGGAGGACAGTATTTGCTTTACTAGTATAATCAATGTGAGATTTGCTTTGTTATAAAGAACAAACACAGGAAAGAGTATTTTTTAGTGTCGTGCTGAGAATAGATATTTCGTGTGAATGTAATAAAATTATTGACGTTTAGAAAGTGACAGAACACAATCAGTGAATGAACATCAGTCTCTTATAATGACTTTTATTTAGCCTAACTTTTCCTTTTCATGTATCTGACAGAAAGGCTGTCCATTGTTGGTCGACATTACCAGTTGTCTTCGGGAAAGTATATTTAGAGAACAAAAGTGTCTACAGAAAAAGCAAAGAGACCTAGAGAAAGCCAAAGATTATGTAGTTTTATGAGATAAACAAAAGATAAAACAACGACAACTAGTAAATAAATATATATTAATGATTGTAATAAGTAAATAAACTCAGTGTCAGTGTCTGGGTGCATATCACAACAGGGAGAAAGACAAAAATGAAAACGAGGCAGAACACCCGGTTACCATGATAACAAGACTGGCATGTCTGAAGTTACATACTTTACTGAATGAGTTCATCTGTAGAAGTGTTTAAAAATGTTTATTTAAAAACAAACAACATGTGTTTACATGTTTAATATTATATCTGCACCTACATTTACCCACACACTCAGTAGTAAATGCTTGTCATGATCTGCAGAGACAGATATGCAGATGTAGAGACTGATCGATAAACTGATCAATAAATAAAAAGGTAGTCACAGATGGAGACATATTGATATCTCAAATTAGTAAATAAACTTTCCTGGTATAGCAAAGTTTTGAAACCTGTACACTGTAAATGTTATTTTTTAAATACAGCACAGCTCTATATTGCTACTCTAATAATTATTACATATCTATTTATTTTTGTTTGTCCTTGTTTTAAATATTTCTTTTCATTTACTATGTATACACACATCAGATGATCTGGACAACCAAAAGCATTAGAACCTTTGACTGCATGAACTAAAACAGTCTTAAAAGAAATAAACAGAAACATTAAAATTTGTTCTAAGATATAAAACTGCAAATTTTAATATAAACTAATTTTGAATATTTGAACTGACAGCAGCCAGAATGTGGGATGTACCTACTGTTTCACCATCTTCCTGTTATTAATTTATGTAGTGATTTTGTTATCGAAAGTGGAATATAATAAATATACTGCTGATATCTTGACAAATTTGAAGGAACATGGTCTGTTGTTAGACATGAATTATCAAATATAACCAGCATTTTATTCAGTTACACAACTCAGAAATTTGAGTTTTCTTGTTTTCGCAGTTGTTTCCTAAGCAGAGACAGCTCAGTGAGTTCTTATTTAATTTACGTGTAAATTACGTTTTCGTCAAAGTGTGGTATCGTCTACTTTACATAGATTAAATATTTCGTCATTGTATTGTAAATTAATACAACCTCAGCAATATACAGGTTACTTAAACTTTATTCAGTTTTTTAACTAAATTTATAAATATGTACAGCTAAATAGAGACACACACACAAATATATATGTGTAAATATAATGAAAAAATCTCTAATATGTTTGTATCTCATAATGTAAGGTGTTGATTTTTCAACTCAGATTATGTAACAATTTATTTTATTAATTTGTTTTCTGTCACACAACATTTTACGTTTACAACTAATTTTTCAACTCGATGGATTTGCTTTAAAAGGTCTGCCATTTCGTAGTCAGAAGAAAAAAGACGTGACAGCCAATAGTCAGGCAAGAAAGCAGTGTTTTAAAATGACATTTTCTTTATGTAAGAGTATGGTAAGCCATTGTCTGTTCTTATGCTGATAGGGTATAATGTATACATTAACATGCGTTGTGTTTATGTTTCTAGTGCATGGATGCAATTATTGTTTCATAGAGATTGCTGTCGGTTTATTTTTAAAGCTCCTTACAAGGTATGGACACTGTGATGTATATAAATTACACATACAGCTATATACAGACACACACATACAAACACACAGATAGTCGATAGTGTATATATTATACATACATATATCTATAAACACAGATACTCTGTGTGTGTGTGTTGCGTGTGTGTGTCTATATATATATATACACAGACACCTATCCACACAGATAATCTGTGTATACATATCAATTTATGCATTACACATACATCAATAGATATGTGTGTGCTTACAAGTGTACATATACATGTAGACACATAGATATATATATGCATATATATTTACAGTCATGTGTGTATGCATATCTATATATTACACATATATATACAGACAGATAGATAAGTGAACAGTGAAATTAAAGAAGATTTTAATTATTGATATTACTATAAGTAAGTACTGACATAGTCTATAGCTTGTTTAGCTGGGTTTTTTTTTATAGAGAAATGTATTACTGGTATTCCTTAGATGTATGTGTGCATGCGAAAATACAGATAAGTAGATAGATATAACAGACAAAATTAATTTCAAGTAAACACTGATGCATGAATAATTTTATATAAAAACAACACACAAACACACAGACACACTGTAATTTCATAAATGTATCTACAAAGCTACAAAAAACATAAATTAAAAAATTAAATATTAGCAAATTAATTTTAAACGGTTGCACGAAAAGTTTTAATGTCAATAACTGTTAAATCTGGCCAAAGGTTATTCCCTGCTTTGTTGTTTATGTTCTGGGCTTACTTAGTTTAACAGATAGTTAAGAACTTACTATTAATATTCATATTAATTAGTGACTTCAGGCGACGATCGCTACAAGTAACCTGTTATTAGCAAAAAAATGTATTCACGACAGACAGAAGAATAACCATATGTAACAAGAAAATTGCATTCACTTACTTTGATGGCGTGGCTGACAAAGTCAGCAATTTTGTTTCTGAAATCATAAGTATTAGATCGATTTAAATGCAACGTGACAAGCAAACCGATCAAAATAGCACTTAAGGTATAACTTCCGCATTCAATAGTTAATATGGGTTACCTCCCTTGTGGTAGATTGAAATCGAGCGCTCGATACTAAGTAAAACGGGTAAGTCTGCATAAACTTAATGTTCAGAACTTCAAGTGTTTCGTAAGAGATGCATGGAAAAGAAGAACATTTTTCAGTCTATTAGACATTTTGCTGCGAACAGACACAATTCATCTATACGTGTCTCAGTGTCGCTAGATATTTTCGTTGACCATCTTATCAGAGTCATCGGCCCCGAATGAAGCAAAGCACTGGGACCCGTATGTGTACACATACACTGACTGCACGTGTTACTTGACCAGGGGTCCCCATAGGTAACGCCCAGTGTACCTATACCTTACGACGATGCTGACTACATATTTAGTCCTGGTCTTAATATTGAAGCAATTCATCCCACCATCTATTTCAAGGTTAAAACTCCTTCCAGTTATTAGTATAAGAATAACTATAACGTAAAATCAGAGGAATTTTTTAAACATAATTTATTTGTTTTATTGAAGAACTTTTCTTTAAGTAAAACCAAGAATTGAGAAATACTTGTTAATTTTCGTATCTAATTTTTATTACAGTTCTACCATTCTTTGACGTAAATGACAGGGTTGGTTTCGGATTTTTTCCAGAGCTCTTGTTCCGGACCGTAATTTTCCAGTCACCAATTTTGCCCGTGTATCCTAGGAGTCCGTTCTTACCGCTGATTGGCCTGCTACCCTCCACTTTTAGTTTACTGTAGTCACTTGAAGCTGCAGAGTAACCACCTTTAAAATATAAAATAAAACGATAAACAAAACAAAAATATTAAGAGAAAATCCAAATTTATGTGCATGTCTCTATGTGTGTTTGTTCGTGTATTTAAATATTTGTGTTTGTTAATATCACTTTTTAAACCGCAACGAAAAGTTGAAATATGAACACTCTAAACTTAAAAAAACGTTTCACCTTGAAACAGAAAGAAGTAGACGTATTTCACCTTGTTTAGAGTACTGTATTGTCATGCGCCTTCCACT
Organism: Chrysomallon squamiferum; assembly: GCA_012295275.1. NCBI lineage: Eukaryota > Metazoa > Mollusca > Gastropoda > Neomphalida > Peltospiridae > Chrysomallon > Chrysomallon squamiferum. The sequence goes on from CM022676.1 coordinate 15,198,515, forward strand.
CCATGTTTTCTTTCTGAATTTTAATGTGCGAAGAAGGGCTTTCCAAACATATTTCCTCAAATAACGGAGCCTCTTGCTTCTAGTAATTTCATTCTCTACCTGCCTCCTAACAGACCAAAGATCTTAACGTGAAAAAAAAATAATAATAAAAATAAAATATATATATATATAATAATAATAATAATAATAATAATAATAATAATAATAATAATAATAATAATAATAAATAAATAAATAAATAAATAAATAAATAAATAAATAATATAATGATAATAATTAATTGATGTTTTGTCTTATTAATAAACTCACACACACAGATAGAGAAAGAGAGAGAGAGAGAGAGAGAGAGAGAGAGAGAGAGAGAGAGAGAGAGAGAGAGAGAGAGAGAGAGAGAGAGAGAGAGAGAGAGAGAGAGAGAGAGAGAGAGAGAGAGAGAGAGAAGATTTTGTCAACACCGGATTCCCTTGGGAGCAAAGAGCTACGCCGTTATATACAGAGTGACAGTTTATAAAGATCAAAACCACCAAAAAATTGAATATGTTTTATTACAAATGTTACAGTTAAATATCTAGCTGAGATTTGCCAGTGATTACGCGTTGTTTTGCCGATAAGTTGACCTGGTTGAAATGTTCACCATTTTATAAAAAAACTTCGTGTTTCTATTAACCCGCGGCAAAGTCTAAGTGTCATTTATTTATTTATTTATTTATTTGTTTATTATTATTATTATTATTATTATTATTATTATTATTATTATTATTATTATTTCTTTCAAAATATACAATATATATATATATATATATATATATATATATATATATATATATATATATATATATATATATCTCACTTGGAAGTTGAAACTATTGACACATTTTGCCTCTATTTTGTCCAAAGATGACTTGAACACGTTTTGCAGTCGGGCACCGAAATTATATTTAGTAATAAAAGTGCAAGAATAGCTGCTGACATGCCTTGTTTTTGTGTTAATAGCAATTGACAATCAACACAGGTATTGATTTTTGTTTTCTTTTTTAATTTGTGTACAAACTGAATTATCTCAGATGGACTGAAGAGAATGACATGGTAAAGATTAGAATTAAGAAACCCAGTATGCAGAGGTGAAGACTTGAGAAAGTAGGCTATTAGTAGTATTAAACAGACATAAGTATAACACTTTTCTTAAATCATTTTATCACTTAAGCCATGAATGTGTATAAAATATGTTGTTAAAGTCCCTGTTTTATTAGATACATAACATGTATACATGTAGACATTTAATTTTACCTTTGTGACAAATGATTGGTTATGTGTTATTGTCTCATTTTGCTTTGACAAAGTGTCACTTATCTGTCTAGAGATAAATCTTTCTCTGTACACAGTGGATTTGTTGGAAAATCTTCTATTAATTTTGTTTTAGAAAGTTCGTTCTCTGATTGCGACCAGTTCAATAAGACAGTGAAAAGTGTGCGCCATACGTATTTTATACAGATTTCTGCTTCTGACTCTAAATGAGTGTTTCAACACTAATAATAATTTTGTTCATTTAGTTCAGTATAGTAACTACAAGATGTATGTCATTATTATTTGTTAAGCTTTCGAAGAATGACGATCATTTCACACCACATGGTAACCTAATTACGCGTAAACTGCCGTCAGTTTTTTCAGATGTGATCGTCCTTGGAAAATTGTTGACAAACTAAGTATTATATAACTTGTCTTTCTTTTTCTTATTTTCTGGAATTAACACCCGAAGTCCGAAGTGTACAATGAAATGATTTGTTAATCATAAACTATAGGAAACAGTAGAGAGAAAAATGCATTACAGATATATAATAACAAAAAAAAAGAACTAAAATGCATATCCGAATTAGGCATTATATTTTCCATGACAGATTAAAGATAGCTTTTAGGAATTTCGCAAATTATATATCCTGAGGATGATAATGATGATGATGGTGATGGTGATGATCATAATGATAATGATGATGTTTTACAGGAGAAGGAAATAAAACAAGCTCACCCAGTTTCGGCTGGAATATTTTATCTCCAACTTTACTCGGGTGGATGATGTCTCGTTTAGAAAGCGACTTCGGATCAAAGCCGTGATTCTGTCCTGAGTGGCTTCTCTTCGACTCGACAGTCTCAATATCTGAGTCAAGCACCTGCACAGACTGGGCCAACGCTAATAGCAGACAAAGAAACGCTAAGACAAACTGAAAAGCGACTCCCTTCATCTTTGTTGTCTTCGTCCGAATGATGGTGACGACGGTCGAGTTGGTGTTTAAACAGAGAAAGAAACATGAACCTCTCAAACAAATGTCGCCTCTTCTCACCAGTGAACCTTCCACCATCTAATTAGCTTTACACTTTCCTGTGAACAGTAATTTATCTTTTGATATTATCATAATCATTGTTGATTTCTGGACGTCCGCAGTCTGTTAATTGTAATAAAACACACATAATAATAATAATAATAATAATAATAATAATAATAATAATAATAATAATAATAATAATAATATAATAATAATAATAATAATAATAATAATAATAATAATAAAAAAAATTAATAAATAACTAAATAAATTATAAAATAAATCGAATGCTTTGAAACAAATGTTGCCATTTCTCACTTTCGTTTAACTGATACCAGGATCTGAATAACACCAGTACATTTAGCTGTGAAAACTAATTTAGTTTTAATCTTATCTATATATATATATATATATATATATATATATATATATATATATATATATATATATATATATATATATATATATACATATGTATGTATGTATGTATATGATTACATAGCTAGATAGATATATATGACATTGCAAATAATGAAATATAATAACTTTCTCTGTCTGTATCTCTCTTTCTCTCTCTTTGTGAAACACACACACACAGACACACAAACACACACAGACACACACACAGAGACATGCATATTGACATACTCAGTTGATCCTTTCAACTTTACATTCGATTCAAACTAAAGTTGGCTGACGGCACGTCTAAAACAAACACGTAAATAAATAAATAAATTTAATTATAGAAACACGTTTACACCTTTACAGTGGGTGAATGAAAAACCGTAAATATTTTAAGATACGTTTTGAGTTCAAATTTTAGTACAGAGCGATATATTTTAAGATAAAATAATAACAATAATAATAATAGTAATAAAATTTAATAAAAAGATCGGTATAAGATTTAAATAATCAATTTCTGATAAAATATCCAAAGAGTATTACAGTATAGAATTGTGAAATGTAATAATTTATAAATTTATAATCAGATACTTTCAGCAAGTTAGCGGCTACTATTCATCTTTCTTACCAGCTCCAACCACTTCCTTTAGACTTAATTATTTAGTGTAACATATGTGTGCGGAAGCGCAGAAGTCTTATCTGTATGTGTTTCTGGCTTATACATTTACGTAAGCTTCACATATATTTGTTTATGCGTTTTTATATGCGTATGTAAATGTGTTTGACAGTAAGGTATTTATATGCCATTTTATTATTATTTTTCTTTTTCTTAACCGAAAAAATGTTTCTACATTTTGTCCCCTGTACTGTGGTGTATACGGTAATTA
>CM022676.1:15204621-15218372 GCA_012295275.1 Chrysomallon squamiferum
TACTTTGTCACACTCAACTCGCTATATCTTCACCGCCAATTAACGGAACTTTATAATTCTAAAACTGCCTTCAAAAGTTCGTAAGTGCGTACTTTTCTGTAAATATATTTGTGTATGTGTTTGTTTTTGTGTGTGTGTGTATATATATGTATGTATGTGTATGTGTATGCATGCATGTATATGTGTTTGTATGTATGTATGTTTCCACTTGCATATATACATACATAAACATACATGCATCCGTCAGTATAATAGTGAAGAATAAACAAAAAGTAACTGGTTTCTGGTTTCTTTGTTTCAGTGTGCTATTAAGGAGTTTTATTTACTTCACAAAATAAGGTTATATTGAAACGAGTAAACCTAAACTGAAACGTCAAAACATGAATTGAAAGTGGAAAAAATCCGTCTTGTACACCAAAAGACAAGGTGAAACATTAAACATAACGGTAAAATGAAACAAATGACATTAATAAATTAAGTAGTCAGAAGATAAATTGAAAGATGAAAAGATAAGAAGACACGTGAAATAACAAAAACATAATGTGTTCAAAATACGGAGGAGTAAATGATTCTTACCTGGAGGACAAACTGGAGAAGGACGATGAATCATTGCAGTTTGAACTGAATAAACTGGAGGATGATGATGAAAAACTGCAGTTTGAACTGAATGAATTGAAGGATGATGATGAAATACAGCTGTTTGATCATAAAAAAATGAAGGAGACGAATGATGAAGCACTGCTGCTTGAACTGAACGAATTGAAGGAGAAAGACAATGAAAAACTGTTGTATAAACTCAAGGATAGACAAAAATAGTTTTTCAGACTTCTGACTCAAAGAAGACTTTCGTCAAGTGATGTGTGTTTGATAACAAAATTACTAGCAAAGTCGTGCAGCTGCGAAGTACACACAGAACAAGTATTTAACCTTCTACTTGATGTCGAGAGATCGCTGTTTTTAGAACGCACCGTTCCGCCACTGTTGAGGGAGATATCTGCTGATTGTTCAGTAGCTGCTGAGAAAATGTCTCTTTCATTTATAGCCGATGTTCTTGACCTGCTTGTACAGTTATCTCTGCGGCTGCCTCATACCATCGTTGAGGTTGCAGGAGTTAACTCCCTTGTAGACGACGCCGTGGCCATTTTAAGAAAACGTGGGTTGTCTGTCCCTGAGACAATAGACATGAAAACAAAACAACTCTTAGAACTGAAAACGTCAATGATGAAAAAGGCTCAAAGTGACAGACTAACAGCAGCAAAGAAACCGTCACTTCCGAATGACTTCAGAAGAATTTCAGGAATGCCAACGTACGATGACGTTTATCGCACAAACGCGCCCTTCCTTCGCAGGATGAAGAAAAGAGGTGCGTACTACGATCTCGACGACTACCTCGATGTACAGTTCAGACTGTTGAGGGAAGATTTCATTCAGCCGTTGTACGAAGCTATTCATGAATATGTGTCGTTTGACAACCATCCAGATAAGAATGTTTCTCTCCGCACGTATAAAGGTGTCAGAATACTAAATTCAGATTTCAAAAATGCAAAGTTCGTGTATACTGTGACATTTGACACAAGGAAACTGAAAGACATCCAGTGGGAGTACACGAAACGACTGAAATATGGTTCTCTGGTGTGTCTGTCGAGCAACGGTTTCAAAACGTTTACCATTGCAACTATTGAATCGGGGCCTAAAAAGCATTACAACGGTGTAGTCACAGTTGAGATTTTTGAACAGCATGTTGTAGGCAACACGGGAATCGATATGACGAAGCCGATGATGATGTTGGAAACACCGGCTTACTTTGAAGCGTATCGCTACGTCTTGTCGTCTCTGCAGAATATTAACAAGCTTCCGTTCGAGGAATACATTGTACACTGTACAACTGAAGTGAAACAGCCAGCCTACCTGAGAGACAAAGAAAATGTCCACTATCAATTCCAGAACAAGACTAAGACAGCTCAGGTTACAAAAAAGAGAAATATGATTAAAATTTCGTCCAGGATACCTCTGACTACCCGACGACAAGTATTTTCAGGTATTTTCAGTGAAGAAGCAGACGATGAGGATGAGAGCCACAAAGGCGTTCCTGTTCTGAATCTGAACAAGTGGCCCCAGCCAGAGACTCTGAAACTGGAAGCGGCTCAGTTCAAGGCGTTTCAACAAGCCCTGACCAAAGAATTTGTCCTCATTCAGGGCCCTCCAGGAACGGGAAAAACATACATAGGACTTAAAATAATAGAAACTTTATTAAGAAACAGAGAAGTCTGGAAAGGACACGGAGAAGATCCCATTTTAGTTCTGTGTTATACGAATCACGCTTTGGACCAATTCCTTGAAGGAATCCTCGAGTTTGAGAAAGAAAATCTCGTTCGTGTTGGAAAAAGAATTAAGAATGAAAAAGTTAAAACTTATGAAATCAAGGAAATGCGGAGGAAGTTTTACATTCACGGACAAGATTGCGACGAGTTGAAAACTGATTATATTGAGTGTCAGAAAAGTCTTCTTGAGAAAAAAAAAGCAACATGAGATGATAGATAACGGAATAGTGAGAAATCTGTATCTGACAGGTCATGTTAAAGAGACGCACTATCACCAACTCTTACATACTCCTTTTAGAGACTGGTTCCTACCTGTATGGCTCGGAATACTTATTCCTCTTCGAACAAAATTGTATAAATTCCACGGCAGTTCAGAAAAATTTGAGGATGATCAGTACGAGCAAACAGAAAACAGAAAACATTACAGACCTTTGCCCACTCGGCCTGGGATTTTACTCATTGACTTCCACACAGTTTTTAGAGGGATTTCACGCAGTGAAAGTTCTGTTTTGATCACAAACATGAAGTCACGGTCGAGGATGTCAGAAAGAGAAGCTGACGCAGTAGAAGATATCTGGTCACTCTCACCCAGAAATCGGTGGCGTCTTTACAGGTTGTGGGTGCAACATCTGAAAGAGCAAACTGAGTCAGAGATAGAAGAGCTGCAGGAAAGAGTCAGTGCTGCTGGAGAAACATACAGAACGGCGAAGCAGGACGCGGACCAGAGAGTGATGAGAAGATGTTCTGTGGTAGGAATGACAACGAGTGCTGCTGCTCGTTATCAGAAGGTTTTAGAAGAAATAAAACCAAGAATCATCATCATTGAGGAAGCTGCAGAAGTTCTGGAAGGCCACGTGATTGCATCACTGAATTCAGGATGTCAGCATCTGATTCTGATCGGAGACCATCAGCAGCTGCAACCAAGTCCCACTGTTTACGCACTCGCAAAACGATATAACCTGGAGTTATCGTTATTTGAACGAATGGTTAACAACGGCTTGGAGTGTGTTTGTCTTGAGCAACAGCACAGAATGCGGCCCTGTATTTCCAGAATCATGAAACACATCTATCCTCATCTCAGAGATCACCCTTCTGTTGAAAATTACCCGGATATCCTGGGCGTTTGTAGTAATGTATTTTTCATAAACCATTGTGAAAATGAAGAAAGAAATGACGAGCTCGTAAGTCATTTGAACGTGTTTGAAGCGGAATATATTATAGCGCTGTGTCGCTACATTTTGAAACAAGGCTATTCTCCAAAGGAAATCACAGTGTTAACTACGTATTCAGCTCAGGTCGTCTATCTGAAGAAGAATATGAAAGACGAAATATTTGAAGATGTCACTGTCACAGATGTTGACAATTACCAAGGAGAGGAGAATGACATCATACTGCTGTCTTTGGTACGCAGCAATCTGGAGGGGAGTATTGGCTTTCTGAAAACAGACAACCGAGTGTGTGTAGCTCTTTCCAGAGCTAGAATGGGACTTTACGTGATAGGAAACTTTACCCTGCTCGGTCAACAGAGTAAATTATGGAAAACCATTACTGACGATTTGAAATCGACCGACCAGCTGGGAAATGCTCTTGGTCTTTATTGTCGAAATCACGTCAAAGATGAAGGAATAAAAGCTGCGAAAGCAGAAGATTTCAGTTTGGTTCCTGAAGGAGGCTGCAGAAAGCAGTGCACGTACAGACTGAACTGTGGTCACGTGTGTGAACTGCCGTGTCATCCAGCTGATCCACTTCATCTCAAATACAAATGTCAGAAACCGTGTGAAAGAATTTTGTGTGAATATCAACATAAATGTCCGCTTCTTTGTTTTGAAGATTGCAAAGAGTGTGTCGTTCCCGTTACCAAGGTGATACCAGCGTGTGGACACAAAGTAGAAATTCCTTGCTCTGCCGATGCAAGTACAATCAAGTGCATGAAGCAAGTAAAGCATGTTGGTTTGTACTGCGGGCACGAAATTGACGTTGTTTGTCACGAACGATATATCACCCCTTGTTATGTAAAATACATGACCGTTCTGGAATGTGGTCATGAAATCGAAGTAGTTTGTCATGAAAGAGACAATGCAATTTGTAATGTAAAGTGTAGCACCGTTTTGAAATGTGGTCATGAAATCGAAGTGGTTTGTCATGAACGAGACAATGTAATTTGTAATGCAAAGTGTAGCACCGTTTTGAAATGTGGTCATGAAATCGAAGTAGTTTGTCATGAAAGAGACAATGCAATTTGTAATGTAAAGTGTAGCACCGTTTTGAAATGTGGTCATGAAATCGAAGTAGTTTGTCATGAAAGAGACAATGCAATTTGTAATGCAAAATGCAGCACCGTTTTGAAATGTGGTCATATTTGTCGTGGTAGTTGTCACGAATGTGTTCAAGGTCGACTTCACGTTGCTTGCAAGGAGAAATGCAGGAAACGTCTGCTGTGTGGACACGAATGTGTCAGTGACTGTTCTACGTGTCCACTTTGTCCTCTGCCGTGTGAGAACAGCTGTGACCATCTGTCCTGTGAAAGGTCATGTGGTGACCCGTGTACAATGTGCCGTGAAAACTGCGTCATCAGGTACAAAGGAAGGAACATTCGTAGACGATGTTGTGATGTGTGGAATATGCCACGCTCCAAAAAGCGGTGTATGAAGAAGCTGTCGTGTCAGCACAGATGCATTGGTCTGGCAGGAGAAAAGTGTCCTGATCTTTGTCGAGTCTGTAACAGAGATGAAGTGAAAGCTTTGCAGGCTGATAGACGAAATTATTCTCTGTTTGTGCAGCTCGAAGACTGCGGACACATCTTTGAGGTGCAAGCTCTCGACGAGCTGATGGAGTCGAAATCCAACAGAATCCAGTTGAAACGTTGTCCACGCTGTAACGTGGTCATTAGACATAGTGGAAGATATAGAGACGTCATCAAACATACTTTACTGGACGTAGATTATATCAAGTATGAATTAATAAAGCAGGAAGAAAAGGACTATTACGAAAGCCAAAATATAATCAGTTTGCTTCAGAAGCTTATGGCTCTTAGAAATAACTGTCGTACGTTTGAAAAATATTTTCGTAAGATGGGGATCAGTGAACATTGTAAAGACGTGGATCGTTTCCAAACATGGATAACGAAGAAGAGAAGAATATTTACGAAGCAGGATGAATTCGATGCAGACAATGAAACGAAAAGACTGAAACTGCTAATCGATCTAAAATCAGCTTCAGACGACGCCAACGAGTCACAGAAAATCACAGACAATACAAATGATGTTACTGAAGTAATTAAAAAGTTCGCTATGGATGGAAATGCCTTTACTCCAGAACGTCAAGAAATAGTTAAATCTCGGGCTCCTTTCCTTCCTTCGAGTGAAATATCTCTTCGTTACGTCTCCACAGACAAAATTAGCATGAATTTCAGTATGGAAGGTTGGCTGAAATGTCCAGCAGGTAAGAACACTGTATTTGTTGATCTCTGTTTTAACTAAAAGCTTGTAAATGTCTCCACATTTACACATTTAAAACAACGTCAAATAGTGTTTTATTAATACCGAAATATTTTCTATTTCTGATTAAAGTACTAAATTTGTATATCTCATTTTTTGCTGATTTCCATTTTTCCAGGTATTACATATTTCCATTCGATCTATTTTGTTTATAAAAATAATGGTATTTATTTATTTATTTATTTATTTATTTATTTATTTATTTATTTATTTAGTTAGTTAGTTAGTTATTTTCAGTTATTATTTCTTTTCTTTATTTCTGTTTTTTTCTTAATTTCTTTTTCCTTTATCTGTTTTTTTTTTTTTTTTTTTCTTCTTTTTCTGTTGCCTTCGACCTAGATCTAGTAACCTTTACGATAAAGATGGTTCAGTCCCTATGTCTAGCTATTCCATAGGATATATAAAAATGTTTATTTAGAGCACACCCTGACAGAAATTATAATTCTAGGATCATATTTGTGTTTCAGGGCATATCTATTTTGACTATTTCGGGAAGAATGCAGAGTGCGAAATCTGTTCCAGTACAAGAAAAGATGTGGCATCCTCCGAAATGACGTCAAAGAGTGATGCTAACAGTAGGGCGCCAGATGCAAATACTAACAATGTGACGTCAGAGAGAAATATTGATGGAAGGGTGTCAGACAGAAATACGAGCCGAACTGCGACAGACAGAGACACTAACAACAGGACATCGGACAAATATAAGTCGTCACACAGAGATGCTAAAACAAGGGCGTCACACAGAGGTTCTAAAAGAAGAGCTGCAGACACATACACAAAAGGAAGAGCATCAGAGAGAGATACTAACAGTAGGGCGGCAGACAAAGATGTTAAGACTAGGCTGTCAAACAAAAATACTAATAGAATGGCGAGAGACAGAATTACTGACAGATGGTTGTCAGACAGATATACAAATGGAATAACATCAGAGAGAGATACTAACAGAAAGGAAACAGACAAAGCTAATGACAGAAGGGCATCAGACAAAGCTAATGACAGAAGGGCATCAGACAAAGCTAATGGCAGAAGGGCATCAGACAAAGCTAATGACAGAAGGGCATCAGACAAAGCTAATGGCAGAAGGGCATCAGACAAAGCTAATGACAGAATGGCGGCAGACAGAGGTGCTAGCAGAAGGGCGTCAGACAGAGGTGCTAGCAGAAGGGCGTCAGATCGACATTATAACAGTAAAGTGTTTGTCAACCATACTAACAGAATGGCATCAGATGAAGGTACGTCAGTGGGAGATACTAACAGAAGAGAGTCAGACAGAGATACCAACAGAAGAGAGTCAGACAGAGATACTAATAGTAGGGAGTCAGACAGAGATACTAACAATAGGATGGCAGACAGAGATAGTAACCGTGGGCCGTCAGATAGAGTGTCATCCACATTGGACGCTGAAATTACACTTTCAGATATTCAGATGGAAAAATCACACGTAACACGTTCAGACACCAATTACACAACAACGGAAAAAGACAAGGATATTTGCAGAACAAATCGAAACAGGAATAATCCCTCAAATAATTCCAGACCATACAGAGAAAGAGATTTTATGAAAACAAGTACGGAGAAAGATCATCTCAGAAGAAAATCCGAGAGCGATTATCCAAGAGCAGATAAAGACAGATACAATCGTAAAACAAAGAGAGACGAGTATTTTCAGAATACAAATAAAGAGAAAAATTATCCCAGAGAAATTAAAACGACGGATTATCCTAGAGGAAACTTTCACAGAGATTATCAAGGAGAAAAGAGATTCAAGAATTATGCCATAGGAACGAAACCCAAGGATTGCATCAGACCAAAAACTTGCACCTATTATCGAGGAGGAGAGAAATTGAATGATCATCCGAAAATTACATCAGAACTGGATTATCGAGTAACCAACACAGACAGGCGTTATATCCAGGGAAACTCAGACAGTATCTCCAGACTGGATTCGCCTGATACAGATGACACTGTGACGGGACAAAGAAAAGAAGCATTTAACAGTGACAGAAGAAGTAGTCACCAAATGAGCAGAGAAAAATAAAGAAGAAAGAAAACAAGTAATCACAATTATCAATTTATTTTAATGTTCTCATACGTACACGTATACATATTATATGTAAAGACAAATACATACAACCATGGATATATATATATATATATATATATATATATATATATATATATATATATATACACACACACACACACACACACATACTGGTTGAGAACCACAAAATAAATTTTGAATATATATATATATATATATACATACATACACACATCCATTTATACGTAAAAGATGTACACACAATCACCACAGATACCTACTCACATATTTGATAATTTATTTTGTGGTTCTCAACCAGTCAGAGTAAAAACAATGTATTTATTATTATTTTACAGAGTTGTTCAAAGTAAGGATTTTAACAGAAACGAAATCTGTGCCTGGTCAATTTCTACTTAAAACAACCATACAGACACTGAAGAGAAGATTGAGACGAGTATAGTGATGAAGTCGGTGACGATGATGTTGATAATGTTGCTGCTGCTGTTGACATATATAAACACATGTTTCTAATAATACGGTTTTCGTTTAAAATGTCACTGTATATTGCTAATAATACATTTTTGTTTACAGTTACCCTGTACAATTCTAAGAAAACGTTTTTGTTTAAAGTTCCCTATATATATATATATATATATATATATATTCCTATTAATATGTTTCTGTTTAAGGTTTCACTGTATATTTCTAATAATACGTTTTGTTTGAAACTTCACTATATATTTCTAATAACGCGTTTTTGTTTAAATTACCATGTATATTCCTGATAACACATTTTAAGTTTTACTGTATATTTCTAATAATTTGTTCTTCTTTAATGTTACTCTGTATATTGTCTAATAATACGTTTTTGTTTAAAGTTACCCTGTATATTTTCTAATAATACGTTTTTGCTTAAAGTTAACCGGCATATTTCCTAATAATACATATATCGGGTATATGTTCTAACAATACGTTTTCGCTATAATTCGAACTGAATATTTTCTAACTATACGTTTTTGTTTAAAGTTTTTCTGTATATTTTCTAAAAATGCATATTTGTTTAAAGTTTCACTACATATTTCTAATAAAACGTTTGTGTTTAACGTTAACCTGTATAATTCCTAATAATACGTTTTTGCATAAAGTTTCACTGTATAACTGTAATAATACGTTTTTGTTTAAAGTATCACTGTATATTTTTTTGTTTTTTTGTTTAAAAGTATCGCTGTATATTTCTAATACATCGTTTTTGTTTAAAGTTATCCTATATATATATATTCCTCATAATATCTTTTTGGTTAAAGTTTCACTATATATTCTAATAATACTCTTTCGTTTAAATTTTCCCTGTATATTTTCTAATAATACGTTTTTGTTTAAATTTACCCTGTATACTTTCTAACAACTCGTGTTTCGTTTAAAGGTTCACTGTATATTGTAATAATAACTTTTGCTTAAAGTTATCGTGTACATTTTCTATTAATACGTTTTTGTTTACAGTTATCCTGTATATTTTCTAATAATACGTGTTCGTTTAAAGTGTCAGTGTATATTTCTAGTAAATCGTTTTTGTTTATTATTAACCTGTATATTTTGTAACAACTCGTATTTTGTTTAAAGTTATCCTATGTATTTTCTAATAATATATTTTTGTTCAAGTTTCACTGTATATTTCTAACAATACGCTTTTGTTTAGAGTTAACCTATATATTCTCTAATAATATATTTTTGTTTAAAGATATCGTGTAGATTTTCTAATAATACATTGGTTGTTTAAAGTTACCCTGAATGTTCTGTAATAATACAAGTCTGTTTAAAGTTATCATCTATATTTTCTAATTATAAGTGATTTTTTAAAATTTGCCTTCTATATTTTCTAATAATAGGTGTATTGTTTAAAGTTGTCCTCTATATTTTCTGATAATGTATATTTGTTTAAAGTTGCACTGTATATTTCTAATAAAACGTTTGTGTTTAACGTTAACTTGTATATTTCCAAATAATCCGTTTATGTATAAAATTTCACTGTATAACTGTAATAATAATTTCTTCTTTAAAGTTGCACTGTATATTTTCTAATAATACATTTTTGTTTAACGATATCCTGTATATTTTCTAATAATCCGTTTTTATTTAAAGTATCTCTGTATATTTCTAATAAATCGTTCTTGTTTAACATTAATCCGTATATTTTGTAACAACTCGTGTTTTGTTTAAATTTACCCTGTATACTTTCTAATAATATATTTTTGTTTAAGTTTCTCTGTATATTTCTAATAATATGCTTTGCTTTAAAGTTATGCTGTACATTTTCTTATAATAAGTGTTTTGTTTAAAGTTATCACGTATATTTTCTAATAATACGTTCTTGTTTCAAGTTACCTTGTATATATTCCTAATACTATGTTTTTGGTTAAAGTTATCCTGTGTATTCTCTAATAATACGTTTTTGATTAAAGTTATCCTGTATATTTTCTAATAATACTGTTTTGTTTAAAGTATCAGTGTATATTTTTAGTAAATCGTTTTTGTTTAAAGTTATCCTATATTTTCTAGGAAATATTGTTCGTCGAACGTTACCCTGTGTATTTTCTAATAATACGTGTTTTGTTTAACGTTACTCAGTATATATCCCTAATAATACTTCTTTGTTTAAAGTTTTACTGTATATTTCTAATAATACTTATTTGTTTAAAGTTACCCTGTATATTTTCTAATAATACGTTTTTCTTTAAAGTTACTCTGAATATTCTGTAATAATACAAGTTTGTTTAAAGTTATCCTGTATGTTTTCTAATAATACGTTTTTGTTTAAAGTGTCGTTGTATATATTTCTAGTAAATCGTTTTTGTTCAATATTACCCTCTATATTTTCTAACAACTCGTGTTTTGTTTAAAGTTACCCTGTATACTTTATAATAATACATTTTTGTTTAAGTTTCTCTGTATATTTCTAATGATATGTTTTTCTTTAAAGTTATGCTGTATATTTTCTTATAATAAGTGTTTTGTTTCAAGTTACCCTGTATATTCTCTAATAATATGTTTTTGTCTAAAGATGTGTTTCAAATTTTCTGATAATACATTTGTATTTAAATTCACCATCTATATCTTTTAATAATACGTTGTTGTTTAAAGTGATCCTACATTTTCTAATAATACATTTTTGCTTAAAGCTGCACTATATATTTCTAGTAAATCGTGTTTGTTTAACGTTACCCTGTATATTTTCTGATAATAATTCGTGTTTTGTTTAACGTTATGCAGTATATATTCCTAATAAGGTTTTTGTTTAAAATTTTACTCTATATTTCTAATAATGCTTATCTGTTTAAAGTTACCCTATAAATTTCCTAAATATACGTGTTTTGTTTAAAATTGCCTGTATATTTTTGAATAATTTGTTTGGCTGAGAGTTTCACTGTATATTTCTAATAAAACTGTTTTGTTTAACGTTACCCTGCATATTTTCAAACAATTCGTTTTATTTTATTTTTATTTGTTTGGTTTTTGGTTTTGTTTTTTTAGGTATCCAGTATCTTTTCCAATAATAAATTTTTGTTTAAAACTTCACTGTATATTTCTAATAAATACTTTTTGTTTAATATTACCCTGTATATTTTCTAATAATATGTATTTTGTTTCACGTTATCCAGTGTATATTCCTAATAACACGTTTTTCTTTAAAGTTTTACTGTATATTTCTAATAATGCTTATCTGTTTAAAGTTACCCTATATATTTCCTAAATACACGTTTTTTGTTTAAAGTTTTCCGTATATTTTTGAATAATTCTTTTTGCTGAGAGTTTCACTGTATATTTCTAATAAAACTGTTTTGTTTAACGTTACCCTGCATATTTTCAAACAATTCTTTTTTTTTTTTTTTTTTTTTTTTTTTTTTTTTTTTTTCTGTTTTTTAGGTATCCAGTATATTTTCCAATAATAAATTTGTGTTTAAAACTTCACTCTATATTTCTAATAAATACTTTTTGTTTAATATTACCCTGTATATTTGCTAATAATATGTATTTTGTTTAAAGTTTTACTCTATATTTCTAATAATACGTTTGTTTAACTTTACCCTGTATATTTTCAAGCAATTCTTTTTATTATTATTATTATTATTATTATTATTATTATTTTTATTATTATTATTATTATTATTATTATTATTATTATTATTATTATTTTCAATTTTGTTTTATGTTGTCCAGTATATTTTCTGATAATACGTTTTTTTTTAAAGTTATTCTGTGTATCTCTAATTATACGTTTTTGTTTAGTTACATTTTATATCTCTAATTATACGTTTTTGCTCAATTATACTCTCTATTCACAATAAAAAAAAAAAATGGTTTCACGTTTCATTGTTTATTCCTAGTAAAACGTTTTGTTTAAACTTCCATTGCACATTTAAAATCATACGTTATTGTTTTATTTTATTTTATATCTTTATTAATGTTTTAATTTATTATGCATCTTTACAACGAAATGTGACATACCATGTTGGGTGGTAATAAACATCAAACCTCTCTTAGTACTGTTCCCCGATTGTCTGACATAAACTTTACCGATTGGTGATATCACAAATAACATCAAAGCTGACTGGATGATTTAATGTTCTTAGTTTCACGACGTTAGTAAGTAACAGGTTTTTTTTTTTTTTTTTTTGCTCACGGGCTATGCTCACTGGACAAATAGTTACCAACAAGGTGACAAATAGGACAACTGTTCACCTTTAGGTTTTTAATTCATAAATTTGTATTTCATATTTTATTAATTAAAAAAACAAACAAATGGTTGATAGAAAAAAAAAATTAAAACAGTATTAATTACACAATTCACTAAATTAAAGTTTTGAAGTTCCTATGGCCGTTTGTTTAAGAAGGGTGTTGCTTCTTAATGGGAAAGCTAATGAATACATGCCTGAAGATAAAACACTATAAGTTATATCGCTAAAAAGGGAAGTCGATCAAAAATAATCGCTCTAGAGTATTTTACACATTTATAAAGAATTATCGTTTATTCAACATATCGTCTAATGTTCATATGCATTTTCAAACGATAGCGAGATAGCTATTTAAATTTAAAAAAATAATAATAACAGCAACAACAACAACAACAACAACAATAATAATAATACATAAGATAAAAGATGACGAGTATGATATAATAATAAATAAATAAATGAATGAAGAAATAAATTAATGAATAAAAAGGACAAACAACTTAGACAGCAAAACGAGGTTGCATATTACTTCTGCTGGATTAATTTTCCTTCCTGACAAAAATTGTCGGCACGTGAAAACGTGACTCAAGTCATTTATCTTACAAGTCACGGTTCTTCGGTGTCACTTCATAGAGATGATACACAGATAAACATATTTTTTTATTGTATATGGTTTTAATTTTTTTTTATATACATTTTTATTTTATTCTTTGACTGTGTAATTAATATGTACAGTGATAAACCAATAAAAAAAAAAAAAATGTACAACTAGAGGAGTAGAAGTGATAGTTTCAAGAATAAATAACAAAGAAGACTTTAAATTACAGTAAAATATGGCTGATTTTACTGTAGGTTAAATTCCACAAGAATAAATAAAAATTTAACTTCACCATATTAGATTTTAGCACTAATACAACACTGCAATAAAATTACATAAACTGTTTCGAAGAATAGTGTAACATCATGCCTTTATATGTATTAAATCACCAAAAGTGTAAAAATTAACATTTTCAAGCCATCATCTCCAATTTAAGTGTGTTTTACTATTAAACTACAAATATTACAGATTTTGAACATTTTATATCTTGAGGTCGTTTCAAGGTGTCGTGGGTAACAAAGTCAAATTCATGATCAAACAAAAGTTTGAAAGGATCTAAAA